>JNDT01001412.1:0-24551 GCA_000697055.1 Saksenaea vasiformis B4078
TCTAATGGTAATTTCTAGTACATTGTATTATGAAACGCGCTACGCCAAAAAGATTCAGTGATTGTCAATTGTCTACTTTGCGCAATTAATAATTATAAGACCAGCAATTACAAACGCAAACTTCTAGCAATACATTACTGTTACATTCTTATGCAATGCTGTGAAAACTTGTCTTCTACTTTAACTTTCCGGTTTTAAGTTTCTAACTACTAAAGAAAAGATATTTTTTAAATAAAAAAGCAAAGAGTGAAATGCGTTCATCTGCAATTCCAATGACAGTCGATTGAGACGAATGAGTATAGAATATTCGTTGTTATTCGAATGAAGCTACGAATATTCGAATAACTATTCGAATATGAATTTCATATTCGTATTCGTTCGTAGCTGACGAACGAATATTCGTATTCATTCGTCAAACTAAAATACTTATTCGTATTCATTCTTTAGACGAACGAATACGAACGAATACGAATATACGAATAACTATTCGAATATGAATTTCATATTCGTATTCGTTCGTAGCTGACGAACGAATATTCGTATTCATTCGTCAAACTAAAATACTTATTCGTATTCATTCTTTAGACGAACGAATACGAACGAATACGAATATACGAATATTTTGCCGACCCCTAGACAAGATAACTAAATAATATAAATAAAATAATCAAATAATATAGATAAAGTAATTAAATGATATAAACAAAATTACCAAATGACATAGACAAAGTAACCAAATTTACTATACAAACAACCAATTTACAAATTTTCACTTATTTCCCATGAGGCCAGAAAATATTTATGGATTTTCTTAGAACGTAACAGCCCTCGTGGCCTAATTGGATAAGGCTTCAGACTTCTAATCTGAGGATTGCGGGTTCGACCCCCGTCGAGGGTGCATTCTTTTTGGCTTTTTTCGGCTCTGTTTTTTAGGGTGTCGGACCTGTGGAATCCCCGCCCAATGAAACGGCAAAATACCACAGCAACCTTTTTGGAGTGGCGACCACAGACCACACCTTGGACGGCGGTAAAGAAGTTTGCTGCGACACGTATGATTGCTGCGCGACAATAGAAAAGAATATAAATACAGTAGAATTAGACAAGAAATAAAACAGGTTTTTACTATCTTTTATTTTGTTTAACTATCGTTGGGGATCTCAAGTGGATTTGACCGTGAACTATTTAGCGGAAGAAAATCCAGGCCCTAGAAGTTATTCCGCATACGACAAGGGTCGGACCCTTACCCGCAAAATTATTTTACCGAAGTACTTCCAGGAAGTTCTTAGACACTTCTCGCATCTTCCGTTCATAGAAAACAATAGAAAAAATAATGTATATAAATATCCCGCGTAGTTTGTGCAGTAAAGATCATCATCCGTTTATCTTATTTTTATTTCTTCTGTTTACGATTATCTTTGGTAATCCCTTACCAGCTTGATTGGACTTATAGCCAAAACGGTAGTTGTGTACGGACACCCCACGAAAACGACATTAGTTGTCGTTTCCGTTGATCTGGGTTTTCTTCCGAATCACTGTAAGCGTAGCCGATCGGTTAAACCCACAGGGGATCAGAGAAACGAGAAGATAAATAAAATAGGGATCGAAAGATAATCCTTTATTCTTTTACAAATAGCTTATCTATTTATATTTTCCTCGTACCTGAACGGATCACGGTAAAATAATTCTATGTCTAAAACCACGGAAGCGCCATGTACCAATGATCGATTATCGTTGCTGAACTAATCTCAAACATTGTCATTCTTGCGCTTCTTCCGCGTTCTTCCTTGATCCGATTTGTTCGATTGTTTCAGGTACGGTAAAATGGTATTCGGAATCCTGCTGCTCGGATTCAGACGACGACATATTGCACAGCATCGGATCTGTTAAAGGATATATATGCCTGGGCATTTATGGATGTATATTCATCAAAGAGCTGTTATTTGGGCAGAGGTTGGGCGGATATCCAGAAATTTTGTAAATATAAAATCATTTTCGGATTCGAAAGATGATGAATAAATATGCAATGTCCGAGCAACCGCCAGTGTTCTGAGAAATACGGTGGACTGAAGTAGTACCACCATACAATACAGACGTTTCTAAAGAAAATGTACTTGTTTTACATAGAAATAGTCTTTTGAAAGAAATGACGTGTGATGCGCGAACACCCAGCATTCACTCAATTTTCGGACGTTCCGAGAGACATGAACATTTTTCTTGGTAAACTACGCAACATATACAATCTAGTTGAAATAAAGCAGAGAAACTGTTTCTACCAGCTGTGAGGTATTGACAGGATCCCTTTCCGAAAGAGTGGCAAAAGATAGATCGACTACTCATTCCAGGTCCCTTTTGCTTAGTGTACCTATGCGCTATATAGGAAGACAGATAAGGTCATTTAGAAGACGATATTGTCATTATGTCTTGCTTTCTCCAGGTACCTGACCGTAGCAAGATTCAAGACTCGTTAGCCGGTGCACAATAAATCAAGAAGTCAAGATATGCTGTATTTACCTACACTAAGGTTTGTAGCAAAACTTAATGTTGTAGCTACCAGCAACCGTCACGTAACATGAGTATTCACATGGACATGGACGTAGATACCTAGTAATTGAGCTTAACACTGTATCGTTAAGGAAGCCTAGAAGTAGTTACAGCGCAATTCTGCCTGTGCATGAATCCCATGTCTATATGTCTAATCAAATAGAGCGGCGCATTACGGCTCTAAACTTTACTGTTTATTGAACAAGTTTTTACACTATTCTAAATAAATTCTGCGTCCATGAAAGAATCAATTTGCGCTGAGGGAAGACGGTTGGTATATCATTTATGAGAAGAAGTAAGAATTTACTTCCGTGAAACTTGATTTCCCATAGCCGCAAATTTATCAGAATAGCATAAAAAACCATTCACGATAAGCACACAATCGGTGACACTTTGTTATCTCACTTACCATTGGTGTAATCCCGACGCGTGGGTAAGGGACCGCAGCGCATCCTATCCCGGGTGGCACACGGTACGATTACAAATATTTTGAAAAGACAGCTAAGAAGCTTGTAAAAAATGAAGCCGCCAGGAGCTACAAAAAAAAAAAAGAAAAGTTATCAGTATGAAATTGCTAAATCAATACAAAGATAAGCACTTACAGACACCGCATCCCCATCCAGGGCATACCAACTCCATGAGGAGGGGCTGGTGCTCTCCTGAGACGAAAGAAGAAAGAAGAAGAAAAGGCTGTGCAGAAGAAAGTTAATTATGACGATGATTGAAAGAGCAGCGGTACTTACAACAGAGGGGTGAAGATGGAGAAAAGCAGTAAAGAGTGAAAACGGACTGGCGGCGTCTGTGCAGGATGAAGATAGTATCTGACGACCATCGGAAGAGCTGCAGTACTTACAAGATGAAGAAAGAAAAGAAAAAAGAAAGAAGTGAGTGGGAGGACTACGGGGGAACGAAAGCGCACCTCAACCAACTCGAACTATCATTCACGCAGTTAATTCGTATGGATGAATCACTGCAGCAGTACATACCGAAGAAATAACGCAAAAATAAGATAAGCAAAAGGTAAAGAAGAGAAAAAGGGCAACATTTGCTGGACTGCTTGTAAAGGAACCATCTGAAACATGTTCCCCGACGTCGTTGAATCCTTCACACGCTGCCTATCCGAGGCAATGGCATTCACGTATAGAATTGAAGAGTATCCTTAAATGCACACAATATTAAAGCTGAATTAACATACATAGTACACGCAGCTATGAAATTTTTCTAACGCAAAGTTTCCAATCAGACACGCATTTACACAAGTTGAGTCAGCGCAAATCCACTCTCATTGAACACGTCAAAAAGATATGACAAAACGCCAACGTAACGGATAAATCCAGTAATTTTCAAATGCCATCCGGGAGCGCCTAGTACCTTCAATTTGTGAAAGATGCTGGTGAAAAGCGCACCATCTGAACAGCCTTACAATGCGGTACACCTGGCTGAAGGGTACGGCCTTCGATTATTTTGCTCTTCGATGCCCGCAACCCTCCAACTTGGTACTTCATGCCTGTATTCATCCAGGAAACCCATCCGCCTAAATTGTTATGCCACATCAGCGCTGTCGACTCATCGAGATACAATCTCTTCGCGCGATTTGGGACGCCATGAATTCTAGGGTCATGAAGTACTACCCAGTGACATGCCTGGATGAGAAAAGCGGGGAATTTCTAGTTGAAAGCAACCATACTACAAATCGGTTAAAAAATAACACGACACAATGTATCTATATGAGCAATTACGATAAAAGTACATCTAGCATCGGTCAAAGCCTTACGTCCGTCACGCGATTTGACGCAGAGACAGCAAAAGAGTTCCATTTGCTGGACCTCGGTGAAATATTTATGCTTGAGGCCTCTATGAAATGATCCGTCTCTCCGCTTTCCATCAATGATTGCACACTTCCAGGGAGACGAGAGGAGAAGAGTCGTAATATATGAGAAGCTACCAGGCAACTAGTTTCGGTTGTGCCAGCGTGTGTTGTAAGTCTGTCGACAGATTATATATCAATCGAAAGCGGGTCCTGTAGCAAATACTCTTCTGTTCTGTACAAGGATGTTTATTTGGTAAGTAACAAAAAGATCCGGCTATAATGTTTAATGGTCTTCGTTTTTTTTTTTTTAAAGAGGAAGGATAGATAATTCAGTATCGTTCCCGTTATTGCTTGCAGGATGCAGCTCTTTTTCGGACAGTGATGCTAGGTTCGTCATCCGGTAATGTTCCTTAAATAGATGTTTGCCAACGAATTGTTGAAGGTGAATCGGTGTTAGCCCGGATTCTACAGCAGCAGCGATTCCGCCTTTCTTCTCGATTTCGTTTTGTAGCAGCATTGATGTTTTCTTCACTGCCAGTCGCTGTAGAAATACGTCCTGGCGTTGTTGCGAAATGTGTTCTAATTCGCTTTCCAGTACCACTTCTAATTCGTCAAAGTGACTCATTTTGAGTTCCAGTTTCTTTACTTCCGTGTCGATGACTGTATGTACCAATCGCCGGATTTCGCGCTCCTCTACCCCTGCAAGCGACTTAGCTTTGGCTGCTGCTGATCCCAAAGCTACTGCTGCTGCCTTTTCGATTGTTGTGCGTGGCTTCTTTTTGTGTTCATCAGACGTATCCATCGGTTGTGGTTCTTTTTCCTCCTTATCCACGTCCATATCAGTAACTTTACGTTTCTTTTTGAGCTTTTCTTGGTATTCGATGGCAGAGCTGGCGGCAGTGGATGCTATTTCTGGGTCGACTGCAGATGCTAGAAACGCGATGATAGACATGACGGGGTTGTCTGCTTGTGAAAATGGCACACGTTGGTGTTCTGTCGATGTTGACGATGGTAACGCTGCGCGGTAAGGATCTTCTATAGGTAGCTGCAAAAAGTGCATGATACACTGTTCTCTGGTTCGTGTACCGACATGCTCGGCTATCGCGTTCCAGTCATCATCGAACATTTCGATGGCTTCCAGCAACAGAAGCGTTTCTTGATCTGTCCACTCCTCATCATGACCTTGCTTAAAGGCACCGGTTTCATATTTAATGAAGTCACTGCTAAAGGCGGTAGAAGGAAATCGACCTTCTTTATAGCATAACGGACATAGATCCATGTTCTGTGTTTTCAGGCTGTGGTACCTTTCTCGCGAACATTCAGCACCACAAGCCGTACAATAGTACTGTTTAGTCGATTTTCCATCCACCATCGATTCGAAAAGTTGTTGTCGCAAGCGAACATTCATCGATAACTCATCTTTTGCGTCGTCCGACTGTACAACAGCAGGTTTGATACTGGGTCGGAAAGGCTGCAGTCCACGCGGGGTATCTGCAGTGACCCTGAAATGGCCTGTGAAGGGAGGGCCCACCATCGATGGCCACGTTGACGAATCACACTGACAGCGAAGCATTTGTCAAAACAGGCTTGTATTTTACCTTAGTAAAATTTACCTCGTAGTTAATCAGACCCCATTGTTCCAGGAACGCATGAACACGCATGATTGCACACACATCACCAGCAAGATTTCTTCTGCACGCAGTAACAGCAAGGTATTCTTTCGGATTCAGACGGTATGTGTTTATCATGAAGTCGCGATAGTCTTGATATATGCTCGGTGTCTTTGACTTGTTTCTGTTCGTAAAAAATTCAGGCAACGATACGCGCTCAATGTCATGGATTGTATTCATATCAAACCAAGACGCATATTCTGGTACAGTAACTGATTTTGTCTGCTCCAAAAGATACTTGCGGGCCTCTTCTTCTATCTTTGCACGAGCCTCTGTCGCAGAAAGCTCCACGTTGTTCGCATCACCGACATTATCCTTTTGTACGGTTACTGCCTCTCCATTTGTAGGTTGATCCGGCTCCTGTTTCTGTTGCGTGTTATCGCGCATTTGAGTATCTTCATCCATGATAGGTTCCATTTTTCCGTTGATGAAAAGTAGAGCGATCCGCACGCAAAACCGGTGCGAGGTTTTTTGAAGTCGATCTTTTCCAAGTCCGACTGCATTTCGTCATCGTTTCGACTACGCGCGCAAACTTTTGCTACGTACACGCCTTTTTCTGACTTGAACCAAGCATTTGCTAGAACCAACCCTTTAAAGCTATGGAAAATTTGTATGTTCCAGACACAGCAGTGCGGCGAATGCTTAAGGTGAAGGTTGGATTCGTTTATGTTCATTCATCCTTCACTCATCCGACGTGTCAATTACCTTTATCAATTTAATGCGTGGCAGAGAAAATGGTAAATAAAGGTGCGTAGACATGGAAGATACACTATATCAATATCCTCAGGACTGATACGCTTAAGGTTATGATCGACATTGCGAACAGGAGCGTTATATATTAGCTATTCCATCAGTCTCTATAGTAAATTGATGGTTGTCATCAACGCATTTCAAATAACCTTGTTACTGTGTTCATTGAGAATACGTGGATGACCTCTGTTTTTACACTTTGAAATGTTATCGGGGACCTTTTTGCGCAGCGATGCCCCACCTTTGTGCAAAGCGGACCTGGAAGTTTAGCTGTTATTCACCAGTCGACAAACTCAAATCATTCTCGGATATCAGCTTGAAACATCTAGCCTTATCTTGGTCAATGCGGGTTGCATGAGCAGGCATGAAGTAGCGCTTTCATGAGGATATTCGCGTAGCAATAGGCACACAATTACATTTTTAGACAGAATACGCAGATGGTTGGTATGAGAATATTGATTTGAAAAGCATAAATCGTTTCATAACCCATGGGCTCAGGATAGGCACACTCATCAGCAACAGGACCCAGACCATCTTTGCAGAAAAGTTAGTTGCTCATATTGGGAAAAAAGAAGAAGGTGAAGAAAGGCTGCATCGGTTCAGAAATTTGAGCTGTTTTTATACGGATGCATTTGCCAAGCCTTTTGGACGACGGTTTTTACTGGGTTATAGGGCATTTGATTTGTCATCGAGCGCAAAGGTTCTAGGCAACTATGGCATCTCTGTAATCTATGACTTCAAAAGTTGGCGGGGTGCGACTTCGGTTTTGGAAAGAGTATATGCAAACATGCAGTTGCTAGAAAAACTTGATATTCCCGATGGTCAGCGTTACATCCTTTTCCGTAAAAGTCAAGTGCTGGCTTTAAATACTTGTTGTAGAGATGGAAGGGATGTGTTTTATACAAGCATCCGATTCTCGGCGTGTTCCCTTTTTGAGGAACCCAGTTGGTGTGACAATCCATACGACGGTCGAAAAAGAAGGGTCTTTTGTTGACTAAGATTCATGATCGTTACTTTTCCTTTTTTCCTTTTAGTGTAAAATCAAATAACTTGTGCTAATGTTAAAAAAACTGGTCATTATCAGCAAAGGAGCAAATATATGTAGTGAATATACGCCGCAAACATATGATAGTAAAAGCGCTGCTATTATGTGAAAAAAGCGCGGACAGTCGAATGATAGCATGTATTTTGTTGTCATGACTTTCTTAAATTTGTCGCGTTACTAACCAACGATTCAATCGATACATTCCACTTATCAAGTCGATCTTGCTTATAGTAAAAGTTATGTATCGGCTAAACTTTCTGAGCAAAGATGAAAGGTTAGAGATTTATAGTGGCAAAGTTTGATTCTGACGGTGATAAGAAAGAAAGGCAGAGAAAGAGAGGAAGCGAGATTGGACATACTTTCATGAAAAAAGCATGATCATTAGTCAGGAATTTATCTCCCCGCAAAGAAAGAAAAAAAAAAGGTTATCACTCTAAAATAGGATCGGAAATACTATGGTAAGAAGACTAACCGATCATCGTTATCTAAAAATATGTTGTTCGATTTTAGTGCAGCGATGCATCTGTTTCAAAGGAAAAAATGGCTCATGATACTAGTTAGAAAAATCGCTCCACGTTTTTCGTGCCACCAACAGAAATGCCGTCCTTCTAAAAATACTAATAAATAGTCCGTTGCAACAAGAGCATTTTTTGGTTTCACCGTCTCTTTTCCCTTCTTCTCTTGCAATAACAAAATATGTTTCAATTCATAACTGACTGGAAACGACGAAGTTCAAAACAACAGCAACAGACAGACGAACAACCTGCCATTGCTCGAATGACGTCCATGAACTCCATTGCCTCATTCCCGTCTAATTACAGCATTGACTGGCGGGACAATAATAAACGAACATGGTCTTTTAAAGAAGATTATGTATCCTTCCCAAGTCTGGAACCGGAGGTTATTCAATGTTCATCATGATCTTACAGCATTTATCATACCAAATCATTTAATTTATTGTACATTTCACCCAGCCCACTCGTTTTCTTTTATGCTGTTTCTTTTTCTCTTTTATTCTTGTAAATTATGTCGCTTCTCTCTTCTGCATATGCTCCAATTCTTCTTCTTTTCCTTTTTGTGTACAACAAGATGTAAATTTTATAAATCTAAAGATACACTAATAATCCATCTTTTTCTATTTGCAATTGGTCACACGTTAACTGTCGCTTTTTATTATATTACGTTCGAGACTTCAATGCTCCCTGTTTTGCCAAGACTGCATAATGAATAACTTCAATGTCGATCATAGTGACTCTCGTTGGGTTGCAGTCTCCATGATTCCAATTTTCTGTTCTTAACCACCTGATTATCCAAAAAAGAGAAGAATCTCTCAAATCTGGAAAGTGCGCTGTCCTGCATGCCTTGCATGTACAACCAAATGACTATCACTTCACCACGTATTTTCCGTAGGACATGTCAAAGGAATAGATATCAGCCGACTGTTTAATATAGGGTCTAGAAACACAAAGACTGATCGATCCGATTGGTGTACCAAACAACACATCCCAAATAGTTGGGTCCCACAGGTTCTTTGCATGTATAGCATGATCTCCCCGATCCTCAACTGACACCTGTCGCACCATTACTCAAGCCTCACCGTTGTGCTACTTTATTCTTCTCCTCCTTCAGTATAACGGTAATAAAATAAATAAGCTTAGCACATTTGCCAAGTCGGCATGACGGAACGGAATCCCTTCATTTCCTACTGAGTGCAAAGCCACCAAGAGGAGTCAATGACGAAACACAAAAGGAGCATGTTGCGCCATGAATAACGAAAAGACAATAACGGTAAAATTACCGGAATAATTCTAAAACTCTAAATGCTCTTACTCTAACTGAAGTTAGAATCTGTCCTAACTTCCAAGTTGTCTGCCCTCGCTTAATAATAGATTCTGCATTCTAAAGCAAAACCATATAATTTCATGGGACGAGGCATAAACATTCGAAAATGCAGAGAGTTCCTCCTTCAAGTGGAAAAATGGCAGTTCATCAACGCAAACGCTTCGGCCAACTTTACCGTGTCCATAGTAAGGTGCTTACAGCCTATCAAAGTGTGTGGTCAAACTCAAATAAATAAACATGTATCTTCGCCCCTGGCAGGTGTCATGGTGTGTGTGTGCAGCACCACCAATCGTGGTCACCCGATCACCCGTGTGCTTGAACTCTAGCAAAATGTGTGGCGGAAGCGCGCGGACTTGTAATACGCATGCTTCTGTCTCACGCGTTGTGTCACGCCAAGAGTTTTAGAGTATATCTTCAAATCTTTGAGCCCATCCCTTTACCTAATCATTGCCAGTACTCGATCTTTGCCACCCTATCACATAACAGACCCCATTAACTGGTACGAATCGATATGTATGCTATGCCCAATGGATGGAGATGCAACTGCGTTGTTTATCATCTGTCTAACTATCCAAAAATTATAGTCGAGCAGGCGGCATGTATTCAGATAATTAATAGGCATTTTCTACCAAATCAGTGTGCCATAGCAAAGAGATATAACAAACATGTAATGATAATTGATGTAGATGCCTCTGACGCCTTTATACCGATTGTGTGCTACCTACGACGGTCAAGCCATCTACAAATTTGGCTTGTACCCTCCCTCGATGAATCTGTATGATTTAGCCCTTTACTCCATTGCGCATTGGTAACACGCACTAGGTAACTAGTCCTTATCTTGCCCCACCCGTAAGTTGCTCTCGGAAATATTTCCCGTTGTCCCCTCACCCTGCGCAGTAATTCTACCATTTTGAATAAAGGCACCAGGGAAGTCACCTCTGCAAAAAGTCCAGAGAAACGCGGTGAATCAACTATTTGCTGAAACAAGAAAATACAGGCGAGTACCAGAAGACAATCTTCGTGGGCACTGCTTAGCACCGTCATCACGCTTAAACGTTACTATCGGGTACTTCGACATTCTATGTACTTAAGTCACATTAAGTCTAGCTATGCCGTAACAGTAATTAATACAGCTTTGTTGAACGCCCTTAAGATAGGCGAAAATGTGATAATAGCTTTTCCGGTTCCGTGGAACGGAGGGTAACTCCGTGCCGACGTGTGCACTATCCGGAGCCCGTTACGTTACATAATGTCCAAGTTTTTCTAGCGTACTACAAACGGAGTTCCGGAGTGCTATTTATTGAGTTATGAATTATGCTACCCAAATAAGTGTTGGGCCCAAAGAGAACAAGCTTACGCTGAAAAGAAAAACGAGCGTACACAAATACTATCCCAGTTACGGCAGAAAGACCATATATTACTTACATGAACTTGGTCCTCTCATGGATGCAGAAATTATTGGAGCGGTGTGTGTAACATGTTTGATGGTTAGTAGAATGACATGAATACGTTGTTATCTTTGCTTATCAGATAGTTTGCAATACGTTGGATTGATAATGAAGACAAATAAAATGTATGAAAAAAGGTGCCGGTCTTCCCGTCTAGATATGCATAATTATATATATATATTTTATGCGCGAGAAAGGGATCTTATCCTCAACACACCTTTTGCATAAGACAATGGAATCCTGTTTCTGACACACGCGTTGCACAAGGCGACAGTACCTTGCCCCTCATACATTGTTTGTATGAAATAAGAGGAATCAGATCAACCTTGCATCCTTTAAAAGAGACAAGGAATCCTATCTCTAATACTGGATAATCGACACGGACGCGAATTATAGCGTCGAATAAACGTAAGAAGGCATACTTCAAAATGCAGGGTCGATCTGGAAGTAATGTCGATAAAAAGGGGATACCTGTGTGGAGAGTAATGGGTAAGTTCATGGGTACAATGTCACACAGCAGAACTGACAGGATGGGATTGCAATGCCTGAATAAACATAAACCGATTACCATTTTGTGAACCTTTTTTTCCGCACCGCAAACATTAGCATGGCATTCCAAGGATGCAGTCATTTGCTGTCTATTGACAAGCATACAAACATTTCATTTACAAACGTGTAAACATTTTATTTACAAGGAGCCCTTGTAATCATAACTCGGCGGCCAGGTACGGTAAGCGTCGCTTATCCGAGGCAGCCTGCAGCGTTGAAAAATCTTCAGTGCAAAGACTGATATGGTAATAGTAGGCGAGAAAGAGCAAAAGATCTTCCTGGCCAGCATTGCAGACCCATACCTTAAGCGCGGTTGACTAAGTCAGACCAGCACATAAGGTATGGGATAAATGGATACCTGAAATGTATACATTAGAAGATTGTTGCGGATATCTGCAATAACGATAGACTTACCGGATATTGTGAACTAAGGCAATAGCCTGTGCCAAACGGATATGGTCCATAAATTGTATGGTCTACTATCGTTCGGATGGCAGGATAGTTACAATTTTGGAGAAGTTATGAAGAAGACAACAGCCGAAGACGATGGAAAGAAAAGAGCCGTAGCGCACGTTGATATTACGTGGCCCAGATTACCCAAATGGGATTCATGACGGATTCTGACTGATTGATTACATACGTACTGGTTCCATTTTGTCATTTGGACGGTATCTCTTTGTATCACATCTGACTCTATGTCTCATTTTGCATCATATGCTAGGACGCTAGCTACCGCTTTCGCTTTGCTCAAGGGCAGCCGTCGTATAGGAAAGAATAAAAGAAAAGACAGGGAAGAAGGTGGTGAATAATATGGTTTCTACTGATATGCTTGATCGCTGCCTTTCGGTGCGGCGAAGGAGGTATGAATAGTATACTTTTTAATTAATAATGATTGATCAGCGCCTTTCAATGGTGAGTGAAGTTCACTCCAAAAAGAGCTTGGACCTCCACTGCGTTCTGATAAGCACTTTTTGTTCGTTTGCTTCCCATCTGGCATAGCAAGCAGGCCCCACCTTCCAAATAGAGAGATACCTGAAATACTGCCCAATCAAACAATTGTCATTACATTTCATTTATTTGCTTGCTACTGCAGAAATAGAGTTCCCTTTCAATATCGCTGGAACTTGCTGTTTTCCCTAAATCGTACACATGCCCTGACTGCGCAACGAAACAAAAAACAAAGTTCAACCTACCTGTTTAATTACCAAAATGTCCTTTGCAAATCTGATTAACCGACGAGACCGCTGTTCGCCAACAACAACAACAATGACTCACGTTACTAGCGACCGTACCACGGTCTACATATTCCTATGCAAATGTGCGTTGTCGTTTCTGTCCAAGATGACAATCTGGGATCCTGCCTAATAGATCTACTTGCTCAGGATCTGCAGGAATTTGAGGCTATGAAGCCGTTTCTATGTTATTTTGATGCTAGCTTTTGTAGTGTGTCGTATCGAGGCACCTTTGCACCAGTGACAAAATAGATTTTGTCTGTGATGATGGGTCACTCGCCAAACGTTCCACTTGTGGAACCCTTGTTGATCTCCACAGTAAATACTTCTGTTGGCTGTATGCAGAATCTCTCATGCATTTCGCCTACTGCTGGCCTGCGTAATCTATGTGCAAATAATTTCGGATATAAACATCCCTAATCCATATTCACCTTTTGCTTAGTGTGGTGTATGACAAGGGCTGCCGAATGTTGCGCCACTTCGAGTCCGCTGCAGTGCGTCAGCTCCTGTGCTCAGACTATTCCTGAATATTACCAAGCGTACAGCAGTCTTCGTTATCACGTGTAAATGTCTTTATGAAGTACGTAACGTTGCATTCAAGCACCCGCGCCTATATAAACATGAATGAATGTTTATACATTTTGAGTCCAGCTGTCCGTATGCAAATGCTTATGACTAATATGTTAACGGTGCATGTTTGATCTTCCTTGGCCTTTCATGGACACGGCATTTATTTAGGTAGCGTAAAAATTGATACTTTAGGTTGCATGCACTACGCATCAAAATAGATGATACAAACATGATGGTACCTGCACCTTGACAGCATGTTAAATGTTTATCCGATAGCGTAATATTTGTTCCTGTATCCCTTAATCATTCGTAAACACTTTAAAAACAGAGTAGTATTTACGATAAAGTCTTTTATTAGCGGCAAAAGGAAAAAGACTGTAGACTATCACCAACATCTCCAGCATGGACGCAGGCCACCTAGTTCCTATTTTCTGTCGTAGGCGATGCATTTGAACCTTGAGCATTCCATGCAGTGAGTTCCGGCCATTTTCAAGCTCTTGATAACTTAAACGGATTGTAGGGTGCCTTGGGAATACTCCGACTCCCAAACCACATTTGCTCGATTTTTTTTTAAGCTGGGCATGGAGATTTCGTTGATGAAAATGGCGGTCCTGGGCCCATGGAGTACGTCATGGATCAGAACGAGTTTCTCATCGGATACATTGCCACTCACACTGATTACTTGAAAAATGCAGCCTCTAATCAGTCTTCTCTTACTTGTCCAATGCTGATAGAAAAGTCAAAAGGTGAATACATTCGTATGAGGGAAACAAACACAAAAAGAGGCTACGTTCGTTATACAGTCCAGGATAAAACTCGTCTTTTTTTCTTTTTTTCGATCTGAAAATTGGGTCTGTTAATGGGAAAATACAGACATGAACTTCGTGGCGAATTGCGTGTACCTTCTACTTATTCTCCTGAGCTTAATCGAATAGGACAGTTTTAGGCAGTGGCAATGATCCACTGTGCGAAATTTATCGTCGGAATCGCCGGAAATGGCGTCGTAATCGTCGTAGTCGCCGTATGTCTTAGGACGTCCGGCGAAAGCAGACGATTCCGACGACAAATTTCCCACAGTGTGAGTAACGTTAAGCGCCATAGGTTTTTGCAGGAAGATAATTTATCAAAAAAAATTACGGAAGCTTGCAATGGTGTGGACGAAAGTCATTTCAGTGGCTTCATTTCGCATTCTTACAAGTGTTAGGATAAATGTCGAAACAAAAATAAATGTTATGGTGGGGCACAGGGAGGAATTCCTGAGTGATATCGACAAGTTCACAAAGCTGATCAAAATCTTGTCGCTTAGCCAAGACATCTGCGGCTTGAATTCCACAATGCAACATTTCATGTCGATAACAAAGTAAAAGACCCAAAGTTGACCGGACGGCGTGCTTTGAATTCGTTCCATGCTTTGCGATGATCCGTATTTTATCAATAGATCGATCTTTCTTTTTTTGCCTCGTGAATCGTTTGATGCGACGTTTAGGTTGGCATCATTGTACATTCTGATGGGATTGATGGCGTCGCTCGTCAATAGCGGATGTCCAGAAGCTTTGTACATATGAGATCGCTTTCCGAATTGAAGGTTGACGAATAAACATACGACGTCTGGGCGGCCACCGAGAATTCTAAGAAATGTGATTGATTGAAACGAGCGTTGCTGTACGATAGTACAAACGTTTCTAAAGAGGACGCACTCATTTTATTTAGAAAGGGTCTCTTGGAAAGATGACGTGCGATGTATGTGCACGCAGCATTCACTCAATTTTCGGACAATCTGAGAGACACGACCATCCTCGTATGAGAGCGACATCTTGCTTTTCTATAGACCTAATGTGATGTGAATTTTTGTAATGCTTCCTTGGAGCGCTTCTTATGCAGGCTTTGCTTTTTTCTCAGCATTTCTTTTCAAGAGACATAGGCAAAATGAAGATTGGGAATTATTACCGAGACAGGAAAAGATCCAAAAATTGTGATCCGTGGATCACAGGTACAAGATTTGAAACCGAGTCCCCCAACATCCTGGCTGGAACAGATGGTCGGGCTTCTGCCCTTCTTCTTTATCGACATCGAAAAATGTCCAAACCTCGTAAAAAGAAATTGAAAACTCGTAAGAGATATATGCATTGTACATGCTCCTGATTTCACCGTTACGGTAGCATCATTTGACCATACCCGCTTGGCTGCGAAGCTCGAAGACCTGGACGACATCGTCGAGACTCCGTCAATCCAAAAGCAAAGAGAATGTGCCGAAAGCCGTCTCTCGTCGAAGAAGCCATGTATATTGTGATCCTAATCAATTTGAACTATTGTGTTGTTTTAGACAGTCCACTGTCCTTGCCCTCAGAAAATCAAAATAGTGTGCTGTTATGCAAATACTTTTCAAAAAGCCTATGAGACATGCGAAGCCAAGTATGAAGAGCAGAGGAGTCTTCAAGAGAAAGGCGTCGAGGAGTTGATAGGAAAGGGAAAGAAAATCTGTTTCCCTACATGCGGGGAAACAGATCATCAGTGGACTTCTAACAAGACAGATCTCTTAGGAGCCATACCCTGCACCACCGCACACCCACCGAAGCTACCCTAAACCTTATTGATCTCCGGGCCGGGAATTTGGTATGGCTTCTAAGAAAATCGTTTAAACATCATCATGCTCATCTCAATTCTTTCTTATTTTTTTTTACTCTTTTATATTTCTCAACAATTATGAAAAAAGAAACCACGTTACGAAAGCATCGCGAACAGCAGACTATGCCTGAGAATGTTCAGCTCCCTCCACTGAAAACGCTATCAAAAGGGAAAGGCAAGGCGTCTAGCAGTGGCAGCGCGATTACCTTATCTATGGCTGAGACCAATATCGAGCTAGCGTTTAAGGAGATGCTTCACAAGCTAGCCGCTTCCGTCAAGGTCATTCCGGCCAAAAACGTGAAAGACGGTGTCATAGCCGAAGAGAAAATGAAGGAGGAAAAAACACGGATCCTGAAGGCCTTGGAAAAAAAAAGGCAAGAGATAACTAGAAGCAGACATGTACCGCGAGGTACATGGGAATTGGCCGACAGCTTAGGCAACGCGTCTTCTGGAACGACACAGAACGCCATTAGTAGAGGAGCAAGCATAGTAGAACGGTGGAAGAAGTATGCAACTTCCAATTTTGATGAAGTAGCTCTGGTTACAGAGATCATCATGGAAAAGGAGACTGGAGCTCAGGAAAGGAGATATATCCGGACGTGCGCAACGAAACTGCCTGAACTCTTGCGGAAAGACATGCCTGAGGATATTGTTCAACTCTTCAATGACAGAGTAACGTCTGGATCTATTCAGATTTCAGACGACATGTCAGAACTGGCAGCCATGGTGTCAGCATTGTCCTTACCATCGAATAATAAACCTCTGTGCAGTTGATCGACACTAAAAGCTTACCAACCAAGCTGCGAACAGGTGTCGAAGTTGCTGTTCGACGAGTAAACCGTAAAACGTCAGAGTTGAAACTCGCAAGAAAAACCAGGCTCCCACAAAAAGATCAGGACATTCTGCAACGATTTATTTCAGAGACTGCTACAGCGGTCGAAAACGATACTTTCAGGCCAGAGAAATACACAGACCAGAAAAGGCGTCGCAGTTTTACACCTCTACCAGTGTATAGTTTCCAGTCCAGACATATATCATTGTTGCGTACGGAAAGGCGAGTTTCTCTGGGTCCATGACAGGAAATTGCCTGGACCAACAAAGAGAATAATCAAAGGAGCGAAACGTGAGGCAAAACAAAGAAAGATACTCTATCACCAAATATGGAGCAATGGTCTAAAGCATTGTACGCTATAGGTTCCAAGTTACGTATTTATGGTAGACGAATACCTTACATCTCAAATATGTCCGAGATGCATGACGCGAAGCTTGGAAAATGCATATGAGGAGGCTTCCCCAGACGGCCAGCCAGGAGTGAAGATACATGCTATACTCACATGCAAAAAAAAAGTGTAGTACGACATGGTGGAACCGTGACGAAATGGCTGCAAGCAACATCAGAAGCATTCTCATTCACATGGCGCACAGCAATAACGATAGACCAAGACTATTTGAACGACCATCTGTCAGCGTTGGTTATCCTGTAATTAGTTATTTCTGAAGCAACTTCGTTTCTAAAAGTACGACTTCCATGTCTGAAAATACGGTATGTAACGTGTAGTGTACAATTTTCATATGTGGCTTTCCTTCGGACAGCCATTCGGACAGCCATTCATAGTCCTCTTGGACAGCCAATTAGCGGACATAGCTAGGCTGCGGGATGGATCGTCGCTTTGTACATGAGTTTCCTAGCATACACGCGATGAATTAAATGTATACGCCATTTCAGCGTCTTACACATGAAGGACAATCGGAATATTTTCATCAAAAATGTTCTTCAAGTCATTATCTACAGATGTCATGTCAAAGTTTTAAGAGCTGCCTCAGAAAAAAGAGAGATCAAGTCACTTCAAAGTGGGACACTTTGGGCAGGTATCGGATAACGCTATGGGGAAAGCATTACCCGCCATTCACAGCTTTTTGTCACTTTCAAGTAAATGCATCCTATCAAAATTTCTTCCACAACAGGAGGATCGAGGTTAACGTATTTCCCATTTACAGTGAGATTCTCTATATTGGAACGTTTATTTTGCCTCATCTCTAAATCATAGAGACATCGCGGAGGTGGTTAACAAGGTGGCACTGTTACCGGAGTAATTACCGTCATGAACACCTATCACCGAGAAGAACGTTTACTTAAATCTGAATTCTGAAAAGACCGAACAAATACAAATAGGCAGACAAATTAAATGAAATAAAACGATATCGAACAATCCCAAAGGATTTTATCTGTTTCCCTTTTCTTTAACTTGCTCAAATGCCACAGTTGCGTTGTGACGCAGAATTCCTGACCATTTACCTGAAAGTGAGAAAGAGCCGTGAACGGCAGCTAGCGCTGTACCAAGTGTTCCCGCAGTGATAACAAAGAGGAGAAAAGCGGGACCCATGATCGCTTCCATCTGTACTGATTCTTCGTGACATATCAACCAGGGATACAGTGTATGTATGCAATCAAAGCCCACGCTCATAAAGTGCGCCCTTTCTAGTTTCAAGTCCTCCGTTCCTTGCAAAATACTTGAAATTCCGGGTTTTGATATTATAGAGGATGTGTCACAAAGCACTCAGTATGAATTGAGCTAGTATGGCGGATAAAGCACTCGTTTGACACACTGAAACGCAATCCAAATGCCTTCCAAAATTGCTGGCGCAAGACAGGTCTCATGGATAAAGCTGTCCATGAAGATGAAGCAACCTCAGTGCTGGATGAACTTGAGACAAGCATGAATTGTCACCTTCAGGCTATCAAGTGGACCACAATGACAATATCCGATTTCGAGAGTGGCTGCCGAGAAGAAGAGGGTACTGTTGATCCAAGAACTGAATAAGACGTATTCACTGATAAAAAGACAAGGAGATTGCAAATGACGACATACTTGACCTGCAGAAGAGAAACGTTGCATTCTAAAAAATCAATTGTTTCGCATTGACACAATGATATATTTTCTTGATGAGGAGGTATTACGTCATATTTTGCAAAGGATCAATGGGATTAGTATACCTTTGAGCACTAAACCTCCCCCCTATAAGATATTCAACCTCCTTTCCAGGATTGAACTTGATATTACAGAGGATTTGAAAACCTACACTATGTTTTCTGGCGGTGGACACGGGTTTTGAAATTATAGGATTTTGAAATTAGGGATGTTGCACTGTACATCTGTGATGGTGGAAGTTTTTCCGGACTGCCAACTTGTGACATTTCTTTGTCGTTTATTCTGATTGTTCTATTTCTTCCCATTTCCATTTTCTTTTTCTTTTCTCGTTGTGCCCATCCATATGAAACTGACGATCATAAATGATCAAGCTGCTGAAAAAATAGGAAAAGAGTTTCAGGGCGATGCAGTTCTTACTGAACGTCTGGAACATGCCTTCAACGGTACAAAGGAGAAGAGTGTCGCCAATGAAAATACCAAAGTAGGGCTGGATGGATCGCTTGATGGGAGTTTTAACATGAGATCGATAGGTGGCATTAAAAGAAATAAAATATCTGTATGGGCTGGTGCCAGAAGAAAATGACGTAAGATCATTACAGCCAATGCAAAATATTGAAGATATAGGATAGTCCCGTTTGGGAGATCTTCCTCGTAAGGTCATCGAATTTCTTGAAACAGGCAACCACCAGTATGCCATACAGTTCCCTAAAGCGCCTCCTCTGGCTGTGAGAGAGCCGAATTTTCTGTTTTACCTAGTTGCTGAACATTTAAAAATTCGTATCTATTTTCTGTCTTCCCGCAGCGCCACAAGATGCTATGGATCAGGAAACCTATCGATTGGAATTTTCCATGATATCGACTCTTTTCGTGGAAAAGGTGGTTTTTCCGTCATGAAAGTCGACACCAAATATGAAGAAAGATCAGTAGCGACGAAAAGCCCAATGGAAGTAGACGAGAATGTGAAAAAATCGGAATATAAAGTAGCACAGTTGAGGACAAATGCACGTAAGCGGAAACGCAAGCAGCATGACGACGTACCGGATCCCGACAACTGCTACGATTTACTATCGAGATCTTGCGATCAAAAGCTGAAAAAAATGGATCAGCGACGGGATTAAGGAAGAAGAAGAAAAAGATTGTCTACGGCGAAGACTAGAAAACAGCAAATACCAAAATCGGTATTGAATGATGCGTGCGCCGTTTCGAGAATTAGTGGATTAATTATCGAGAAGGAATCCTTACGTCGTGGTTTAAAAGATTGCAACCTTTCCGAGCACTGGCGGGAATTCGTGTCGACACATTTTGAAGATGTGTACAAAGAAATCTATGAAAAGCTATCAGAAAACGAGAATGATAACGATGAAGAAGAAGACGATGGGCCCAGTAATTCTCGCCCAGAAATCCGAACTTGCTCTGTTCCACTGGCGACCCTTTTACGCGGATATTTGACACCAGAGGCTAGAGATTGCTTTTTAGCCGTTTTAGAAGAAAAGTCGATCGAAGTAACGGACGTTATATCCGAGATATCAGTAATCGTTTGTGCAACAATGTTGCTATACGCAACAAAGGGCATAGCAAACAGCAAGGACGAAGTTCCACATAACACAGGAGATAAATTCTTCATCATGTCCGATATCCTACCAAAGACTTTCAAGCTACGGGATCATGATGCAGTCAATAGTGAAGGGAAAGTTGCGATTAATCCCCTTCAACAAGGATTAAAGGAAAGTGTCAGGTCCGCTGGCGAGAGAGGACGAGATGATCTCAAGGAGCTTTTCTCCAGGGAGCATGTCAGTTTCCTTCGCAGTTTTTACTTAGGCACAGATAAAAACCGGTCTAAAAATCATTCGACGTGGGAGACGTTGACATCCGATACACTGGCAACGCTTCCTCGATCCCCTTCTGGTATTTCAGATACTATTAGTCACGCATGCAAGATGTTTTCTGTCAACTTGCAGAACATATGGCAAGGGTCCATTTTCGGTGCATTACTTGAGTATGTAGTGCGATCCTCCTTCGTATCCACCTTGCTCCCAGAAGAAAGCAAAAGTACATGGAGATGACTACAAACAGAAGGGAGCAAAAGAAGGATCAAAAGAGATCACGCCAACAAGTGGTTAGCAACTTCAAACGTCGCAAGTATTACAAAAGCCGCATCAAAGGCAAAATGGAAGAGCTTGCAAGAACTCTGAACCAACATCCAGACAAGGAACGCGTCATTGACAACTTCGCTCAAGAATTAAAAGGTCTACAAGAATGCTTGCTGCGCCTCCAGAAGGGCGCCGATGAAACCGTGGAGAAGGAAGATGATTTGAAGAGCTCGAGAGTTGATGAAAAAGTATAAAAATACCTTATACCTTAGATTATTAACTTTACCATATAGAACCTTATTGATACTCTCTTCAGAGACGAACTTCCGATGAACAAATAATGGATATAATTGAAGAGGAGGAGCAAGAGGAGTAGGAAGGGAAAGAAGAAAAGAAAGAGCAGATCAAGGGAAAGCAAAAAGAAGCGAAGCGGACGGAGAAGGAACCCTCCAGAGCGCGGTTAAACATCCTTAACGGCTTGACAAAACGATTGCTCCGGGATGCCACGATTGAAAACGACGTTAAAGAAGCCGATGTCAAAAAATGTTCACATACAGAAGATCTATCGAAAAAAGAAATCGATATCATCATCTTCATTTGCAACGTTCTACGTCCGTACATACCGAAGACAGAAGATGACCCCGCCTACGTGGAGGAGCATATTTCACTGAGAATCCCGTTCGTGATCTTGGCGAATTCCATTTTGAGAGCTACGGGTTACCCTCAATTCACAAGGGTGATATGCCCAGAAATAAGCTCAGCAAGCATACATGTCCTTGCGTTGGACGCCACAACAATGTATGAGTTGTTCGGATCGACTACTGGGAAATTTGATATTATCAGTAAGAGAAATGAAATAATCAGTTCGATCCCGTTGGCTCGCAAAAATCAAGATGCAATGATGTTTGCATTTTTTGACGAATCGAAAGTTCTCCAAGCTTGCGACAGTCATGGTCTCCGATTCCGGAACAGAATTACAGTGACCCTAGGCAGAATAGCCATACTCGATGGAGAGACCCGCAAAAGGACGCTCGAATCGCAATATGAAAAGAAGCGAAAAAGGCCCAGAGGATCACTTGCCACGGAGGAAGTGACCGTAAAAAGTCTTCCTGATGTCGATGTTCTCACATTACAAATTTCCGAAAAAGAGAAGACTATCAGGCAACTCCAGAAGGAGATCAAAGGGTCGAACGAAGAAATAAGAATCGCTAAGCAAAAGCAGAAGGGGAAAAACCAAGAGCGCAATTTAGACGTGTACAAGACGTTGAAGGCTTTTAAGAAAGCTCGGAATGAATTGCAGCTGAAGCTTGGAAAAGAGCTGAAGGAAGTAGGAGAACTAAAGCACAAAAAATACGTTGTGCAAAAAGTACATATGGATGATACCATTCAACCTCTAATTGTGTTCATATTAAATAGCACGCAGAACAAGACAAACAGGAAAAATCACAAAGACAGAAAAGATCGCAAAAGCGTTCAAAATCGCAAAACCGCTCAAAAAAGAGGAAGATATCAAAGCCTACTCCTGCGAAACCTTTATGTGAAGATTTCGCTAAAGACATTGACCTATCGGATTTTATACGTGCTTCTGCTCCAAACAGCAACTTGACGTTTGGTGGCACAGATTATGGCGTGTGCGTAATGTCGCAGACGGTGGCGTTGAGCATGGAAGACCTGCAGAAACATATCAGCGTGTACGAATCCCCCGGAATCGCGAGAGATATGTATCGGCTACCTGAGCCATACACCATAACGGCAGAGAAACTCGACGAGGTTACTTTTAGCAGAAGACACGCAAGGAGCAGATAGATTGCAAAAAAGTTGAAACCGGCCCTGTATCACTGCATATCTCATTTCGCATCTTTTTCTGTAGAAGAAGAACGTGGGAGAAATCGAGGAATTACTTGGCAAGAACAGTATATCGAGAGCAAAAACGGTCAAAGATGTGGTTCAATGTGAACAGGTACTTTCGAGAATTTCTGAAGTATATTAATTTCAGTTTAGGTGAGGAGACGGAGCAGAAGCACCCTTCGGGATTTCTACCATTCGAAGTCGGCTGAAAAACGACAAAGAAACCAGGATATTCGGAACTCACGCGCTGTAGAAATATTGGCTACAGAAGAAAGAGCGTACGTTCGGGATGTGGTAGGAACCACCGCAAATGTACAGCCAATCATGTGCATTGGTGTAAGCGGGACAGGTATCAGCTCGCGAATAAAGGGGCATTCTCGTCGAGGAGGACGCAAGCTGAGGGATGCGCATCGGCACGCTACCATTGTGGCAATGACAAACGAGCATCGTACCTCAAAAACATGCGTATATTGCTACGCACCAGTAGCCGCGGCAAAGAAAAGGAAAATGATCGATGGCAAGGAAAAACTCATGTCGAACAACGGGACGCTAACATGCGTTAACCCGGAGTGCTGCTCGTTCCGAAAAGGATACGCAACAAAGAACAGAGACACGCAGGCAGCTCTTGCAATCGCTGTCGCCGGCGGAAGTCTCCTCGTTACTGGCAAGACTTTGCCACCCTTCGACCCCCACAGGGTGGTCAACTAATGAAAAAATTATATTGCTATTGTCGATATATCAGAGTCGTATATTCTTCATTTTCTTTTCCTGTTCCTTTTTTTCAATGATTTATGCTAGAACTGTACTTGATAGGTGTGAGAGTGTGCGAATGAATAGATTATGCATTCTTTAACGATGGCTGATTTTTCGCTCTATTGTTTGATTGTACAAACTTGTGTTACTTTTTCTTTTTGCTCTTTTTCACTCTCTTCTGGTAATAAATCAGCCTACAGTAATCGCTACCATTCAGCATACTTGATCCTCAGACAGTTGCTTACATTGCGTTACTGCTCTATGGTACTAGTCCCAACAATTTTTTTGGGGACAACAAAATTATTGAAAACTTTCTTTCCTTCTTTATTCTCCCCAAATGTTTCTCCAGGGTAAGCGTCATCTTTGTAAGAACCGTACAACTAAAGTGTTGTATATCATCCACAGATGCACAAGTATGGCGAAAAGTGGATGCTTTACTGTTGCCGTGAACATTCGGTTTTACAAAGATAAGCACTTATCCCATACAGAATCTTCTGATAACATCTTTCATAGTCATATAACACTTGTGCACAAACAGGGCTATGAAAAGGTCATATAAAGGCGAATCAAGACATGCTTTTCACTTCTCTTTTCTTTGCAGCTACATATGTTGCGAACATTTTCTGATAATTACTTTCTTATTTATGATCGTACAGCCAGCTATTTCATCGTATTTTTTTAGATATGGATCCGCACCGCAGGATGGCAATGAAAGGCTTCAGAAAACTACACCCAGTTGACAAAATCGTTACTGATCTTGATTGGCTGAAATCCGTTTGGATTCTGGAAAAGCCATATACTGGCTTGTTGCCTGCCTTCCTGTAGTCCATGTGCACGAAAGTGTACGT
>JNDT01001414.1:0-31413 GCA_000697055.1 Saksenaea vasiformis B4078
TTTTCTTTTCTTTTCTTTTCTCTTTATTTTATTCTCTGTTTGACAAGCGACGACAATTCCACTGTCCTCTTTTTATTTCTCTTTTTATCTTTGACGAAACTCTTTGCCGATTCAAGGTAACGATATCAACGATCTTACTAACGATCATATTCTATTTTATCCAGATCTCTTTGGATATTGTCAATACCGACAACAGTTACTCTATTCAACCTTTTCTTTTTCTTTCTTCAAGCTTTACCGCTTAACCAAGTCTTGGTGTTTAACTTAAATCTACACCTGGTGCTCACTCAATTCCGAACTTTTCTATCAACGAACATTACTCAACCGATACCTTTACCAACAATCACCGTCATCCATCTTACGCTACGACAACACTTGGAACAATACTATCCATATACAGCAACTGAAAAATACAGCGTAACAACGAATAAACGACACCCCTCAGTCTCACTGTACTTCTCCAGTCCCGATACCATCGTTTTTGCAAGTGTTTGTGTGATTATTTTGATAGCAACAATTGAACTGGAATGCTATGTATAGTAAAGTGCAAGCGTAAACGGATCGTTGTCAATCAAATCATGATCATCGATGATTCGTCTACCAGTAAGGTTTTGCAAACATGAGTTACATTCATCACAGCCCACCAACAATCAAATATAAGCATTTTGGCAAGATGGTATTCATCCACAGGCGATCGTAAAAAACGTTTATTCGGACAACACTGGGGAACAAACGCCTTAAACGAAATTACCTTATAGACGATCGTTGCACAAATCCCTTGCGACAATCAAATTTGTTGATGGTGTGTTGTTTTTGCAGAAGGTCATACCGAATAAAAATTTCGATCCCATTAGTATGCAAGACAACCAACTCCTTGATTTGTTTGTGCTTTCTAATTGTACAAAGCTGTTAGTTTGCACCTTTTCTTTTCTTTTTTTTTTTTGCTTTACCTTATGAATGTTCTGACGTCGTATGGGTTAGTCGAAAGGCCAGCATAGTCCAATACGACCAATCGAATAGGTTTGAAATTGGTTTTCAAACGCTCAATCAAGTCTGCCCATATGAAAAAAGGTGAAGGTTGGAAATTTTCATTTCACTTTTTCTTGTCCTTTATACCTTTCATATTGCCATTAACATTTTTGATGTTGTGAATGTAATCATATTTGGATTTGTGGATATCTCGTCGCCTCAATGGTTCGTCACTATTGCATTCCGTGGATACGTATACTTTGGAGCATCGGCCAGACGTCAACAAGGTTTCCACCATTTTTTGCATCAATCGTGTTTTTGTGTCAGGCAACTCGGTTGTTCTTGACTTGCGCGCATATCCGATCGTAGTCATGACTTTGCTGTTCAAATGTTTCACGTAATCTTTGTTGTCGTTTCTGAATAATTGCTCTAAATAACATTGAATGAGCGTCTTTTCTTATATATGTATAACGGAATGTCAATAGTTTACCAATATAGATGTCTTTGAGTTTCCATAGGAGTCTTCCCTTTTGAGGTTGACCAGATTCTCGAGACGTTGTTCTTGAACCCCAACGATTTGACTTGTTCACCCAAACTTCGATTTGTTTTTGTGTCTGTACGATATTGCCAAAATGAAGCTGTAAAAGGTTTCGCTGCGTTTCAGAGGTGATGAAGACTTGTTCGTACATTTCTGCGTTCGTAGGTTGTTTCATATAAAGCACCTCTTCCAAGTAATTTAGGGCAGCAGTTTTATTGATTCTTACTATTTTCAGAAAATGGAATTTTAGTACAAGCATAACAATAATAAGCATTGCCACAGTTGCCTTACCTTGTTTTCCGCAACTGTCTGATGAGCAAGTTGAAGACGTGTCGGTCGGGTTATCTTCGTGGTCGTTGAAATCGCAGAGTTCGACTTCTAATATTAAAAAAAAGATGAGCAATATCGTTGACATTCATATTCATAAAGAAAACAGACGTTCATCAGTTGGGTAGGAACGGTACTTGAAGGGGTTTCGTTTGAACACTGTGGTTCCTATGGCGACTGGTTCCAATGGATTGCACCCGTCAATGTAGATTGGAACCATATCAAACTCCTCCATTTTCTTTGCTGCAATTCGTCTGTTTTCATCTGAGAGTTCAAGTCCCAAAATGAGACATGCAGCTTGGCTTACTGTTAACATGTATGAAGAAGAAGAAGAAGAAGAAGAAGAAGAAAACGAAGCAAAAAGAAAAGCGCCTGGTTTTTTTATTTCCACCCGACGCCAATGAAAAGTCATTATTGTTGTTTGGCGCAAAACGTTATACGGTACATGCGCAAAAGCTTTCAGGAAGAAGTGTAAGTATGAGCGAAAGACAAGCAAATCAAAGCATGGGCAATCAAAGAATAAGATCAATGCCAAAAAAAAAAATGGAAACGCGTTAAATAGCCATGACCAAATCGATGAATCACAACGCCCTTATAATTGCTTTCGGAAATGGCGCCGTCTATTCATCAATGGATGGAAAGATACCGTCGTCAGCAAGAACAATAAGAAGCAAGCTGTATTATTTGGCAAAGCAGCGACGGGAAGTCAATTCACCTAGGGACTATCTTACTTTAACGGCATAAATGTAGGTGACGACCCAAGTCGTGATGATGTTGAATAGTTGACATCCCAGATATTCCTGGTCTGTCACAAAAGGGAGTTGCAGTAGCAAAAAGAAAAGCGAGATAAACACGGTAGCGCCGGTGCAGAGCTGCACGCCGAGCTAAACTGCAGCGTCTGCGGTGTGCGATGGAACCGTGACGTGTTAGGGGCCAAAAACGTTCGACGAACTTTCTTCCATATAATGCAAAACGACAACCAATGTTCTCTCCGAATTGCAACGGCCGAAAAACATATAGGAGATAATATAATATTTTGTATCCGTAACTTGTTAGAAACCATTTTTTATTTTCAACAAGAGATTTTGCCGAAGCTCTGTACTACTTGCTGAAGGACACCGCCGTTTGTATCTAGCATGGTGTGAAGTGAAAGTCTCGTGCAATGAAGTTTAACCATACCTGGCTTCTTGATCATGAAAATTACAGATAGCTCGGTGGTGCTGAAGTCGATATTGGACAGAACATATGTACGCCCCCAGTCTGCAGTCCTTGGCGTTGGTATTCCATCGATAATTTCCTTGTATGAGCACCGACAGCTATCTCAGCCGTGATCAAGTTGGGAGAAAAGCCTTTGCAAATGAGACGGGATCAACTACATAACCCATTGGCAGGACCGAGGTCTCGAATCAACATCACAGGCTGATTCAGTTTCATACAAAGCTTGTGAGGTGGTAACCTTGTTACTGCCAAAGAACTGAGGTATTCCATGGGATATACAGCACTGTATTCAGTGTCCTAGACGCTGTCAATTAAAAAACTATTCCTGAGTCTGTCCAGTTAGCTTTTCCAATGCCTTTGAATTTAATTTGTCGCCATCTACGTTTCGACGTGTCAAAATGGCGGATACGATAGTCCTCCTGGAATCAGCCTCCATTGTAGTGTGGATATTGGGCCATGTGGCATCATTGACTTGATTGATTGTGCAGTCTGTCTGGCACTATTCAGCTCGCAATGGAGTTATATCGTATGATCCAAAAAATGGGAGGAAGGTTTACCATTACTAATATCAAGTAAGAGGTTTGAAAACCGCTGGATTCTTGATGCATCAATGTCATTGCGAGCTCGTCGCACACGCATGTCTTCTGTAAGTTGTAACTTGCGGACTTGGACCACCATGACAGCTGTGAGATGAATGAATTGATGATCTGGCTTGGGCTTCTGCGTGGAATCACAGGAAGGATCTGTCTAAAGTCACCTCCAAACACAACAATCTTGCCGCCAAAATAAACCTCTTCCAATGTAGGAGAGTTCTGTCTCGTGATATCACGGAGTAGGGTATCAACACAATGGATGGCTTTTTTGTTTGTCATGGGAGCTTCATCCCAGATGATTATCGCTGCTTGCTTTATAAGTTCTGCCTCATCTGACTCGCATGGATGATACCCGAGTAATATCCAGGTTCAAAAGGATCTTGATCCGTGAATGTGCAGTTCTCCCACCCTCAAGGATTATGGCAGCAATTCCTGATGATGCAACGGCAAGAGCAATTCTATGATACGAGTGTACATGTACAAGAATCACGTTGTAAAGAAACGTCGTTTCGGTCTCTCCTAGTCCATCGACAAAGAACACGTTAAGGGTATTAGTGGATGGTGAGGGGGTCTCTTCAGATTCGAATGCTTGTTTTACAACGTTGAAGATATGCCCTTGGCCATCATTAAGCATCTGTTCTTGCTGAGAAACTCGTCCAATCAAAAGTTCTGTATCGTAATCGAGTTCTACAGAAGGAACGGCAGTTTCCGTATTTTCGTTTTGCAATGACGGTTGTGATAAGCTTGAAAAGTTGGAAAGTGTGCTTCCTTGGTTACGCAGTATTCGCTCCATGTCACGTAAAGTTGCAGAAACGCAGGCTGCTTGGATATCCACATGGCGCACATTCTGATTTTGCTGAAATCGGTAACTGAAATCTGCACATAGCTCGGTATAGTGTCGATTCCAGAGGTAAGCAGGATCAGAAACCCGGCAGTGCAGCAAAAGGCAACAAAATAATTTGCGCAATTGACGGGAGGATGCATTCATAAATGATGCTTCGTTGAGGCAATGATCCAATTCATTGTCATCGCGAAGAAGGCTTCTTGCAGATACTGCTTCTCGGAATGTCGGATACAAACGGTTTTCCACTGTTCGCAAGTGTTCAAAACTTAATGCTCCCCTCACGTGAAGAAATAGAACGCGCAAACAAAAGCACTCGGTAACTTTGCGTTGAACAAAATAGATTCTGCCAACTGCTCCGGCAGACCGTGTTTGTAGAGTCCAGGTACCAACCTGCTCGTTGACGGAGTAGTGCAAAGGAATATCCGCGTATAGATATTGCCTCGCAGTTGGGTCGTCTTGGTTAAGCTTAAACCGTCTTGTCAGTGTGGTACGCCTGCGGTTTTGGACAGCAAGTACGAGAGCAGCACGATCACGAAAGTAAATCTGCTCAGAGTCTGGCAAATGGATATGTAATCGATATATAGTGGGATGCTGTGCCTGCACAGTGAATGAGAACATTCTCCAGCAGCATTCTGTAGCGGAAAGGTAACGCGCATCTTGACACTTACGGATCTCATCAACTGCTTGTACCGCGTCATTATCCGCCTGTAGCCAGTAATTCGTCCTGTCGGAACCTCTATAGGCATATTTATACAGGTAGTTTGTGGCCAGTACGTTTGCACAGATCTCCACATTTATATGTGCATTGTACTTTGTCGATAAATAACGGTCTTAGGGAACAACCCAGCTGTTATCGATGCGAACGTTGTTCACTATAATATTTTCATAACAGTTACTGCGGCGTGTCGTATAGGAGAACTCATTGATGTATTAGTCATGTCAGTAATAACTGTAATGAAGTAAACTCAGAGAGTTATCTATAATTAGTACATAACTGAAGATCCCGTTCTAAGTTAAATTAAAGATCAGGTACATGAAATAACTCTTCCCAATACAACATCACAACAGAAAAAGAACAAGAAGAATATGAAGAACAAAATAAGAGTATCAAGGCACCCGAAAGGACATGTTTTACCCAATCATGACCTTTCTATGAGCTCCACTCTAATTTATTATATATAATGAGGATAGAAAATAACATACTAGAGAGACATCTCTTTTATTCTACTTTATGAGTAAAAGAAATCTCAAAAGATTTATCTGCCTGATTTTCACTATTTTTTTTTTATCTATCCGTTTATCACACGGCGTCGGTAGATCACAGTCCCATTATCATCAACTGTAGTTTCAGGTTGAAATTGTTTTGGGAACTTTCTGTTGCACCGATCATCAACCATACATGCTACTGTTCGATTATGCTGGCCACGCTTTCGGTAAACCATCATAGCTGTGACAGTTTCATATAGTTTTGGGAGAAGTACGTTTGTCAGGAATTGCGGCCGAAACAATGCTATCACAATTCTCCACCGTTGTTGGCTTATCTTCAGAATGCACGATCTAAAGAATATGAGATGGGGAAGCCCACGTTTCTGAAATTCGATGACATGCACTTAATCCAATTATCCGCCCAAAAACTTGCTTTTTACGAATATCCTCCCTCAGACTTTTGGATTTTCCCTTAAATACACGACAGAAAATGTCAGGCCTATCTGCAGCAGATTGCCCTGATAATAGGGCGCTCTGGATCTCTGACCACTTTGGATTGCATGTAATGGTGACGAAGAGGTCTGGTTTCCTCAATGCACGAACAGTATTCTTGGCGTCTTGATATTGTTGATGCATATATCGCGCTCTATTAGTAAAGGATGATAGTAGTACAACCCTACGACCGACTTGCGTTGAATTGACATCTCCATTGGTAACAGCATCTGCTGCTCCTGAGTAGTATTGCTTTGCTGAAATCCGGTCCTGAGGCCCTCTGTGTAAGCTACGCTCCCGATGTTCATCTCTGTCTTCGTCCACCTCCATCTCAGAAGCAACAACGTTGCTTTCCTCGAGGGATCAATTCTCTTGTTGTGGGATCACAGAGCGGTAAATCGGTAGACCAACCCAAGTCGCCGTGAGGAAAGCGAAGTATATAATGCGTGGGAACGCACATTGAGTGCAATTCATGGGTACGATGTACATCGCCATCCTTAGTTATATATATACCACGTCTCGATTGGCTGCCTGATCAGCTTCTTGTCCAAGAGTGATGATCGCTACCTCAGTAACAGAAGGTACAGTGTGTTGACACCGATCAGGCGATATACCGCCAGTGATACGGATACTCAGATCAGTGGAAAGTCCATTTCGGAGACGTTCAGCAGCAAACTGGACATTTTGTGCAAAGACGTTGTTCTGAAGGAACTAATCCTGATTTGAAAGAATAAGCTTTGGTTCAGGGTTTGAAACCTCTGTTCGCGATATTGGATTTGAGTTTCAGGGTCGTATATATATATATATATATATTTGCAAAGCAGGATCGCTCTGTCCACTTTGAGGGAGCAATGGTCACATCTGATGGTAGATGTCTCTGTTTATACGAAATGTATAAACACCTTCCCGGCCATTTGCTAACTCACAATCTAGCTGATATTTGTACGAAAATGAACAGAGGTTCCATTACTTTCAGTCAAGAGTGAAATGGTGAACTGAAGAGGTAGATATACAGTCGCCTGACGAAAAGATTGAAGGCTTACCTGTAACCATTTACTATTTTCGCTACAGCGAGATATAATCAGCGTTGAAACACTAGTGGTCGGCCTTGACCAAGTGAAGAGGCTGTTGCGCGACAACTCTTCTCGACTACTCTCAGTATATTGCGAATATCACGTTGCTTAAGCGTCTTTGGCCGCTCAGACCCTGTAGGTCGTTTGACAATATCTCGCCTTTCGTAATTATGGAAGACGCGAGGTACGGTTCTTAAATGTACTAAGCCTTGTTTGCAATCTCTTTTGGTTTTATATCAGCTTGAGCGAAAGCCACAATTCGAGTCTTTCTTTGTCAGTCAAATGCATAATATACAAGTTATGAATACAACAACCTTTGGAAGTTCCTAATGATCTGTTTCCAATCATAACTGATCAACTCGCTCAATAAGTGATTGTTAGTCACTTGGAATGGGGAAGCCTGTAACAAGGGCATCCTAATTACTCCAACTTTGTTGCTCTTTTCCTAGTGTTCCTCCGGTTGGATTGACATGTTAATGGCAGACTGATTCTTTAACCTCCATTTTCTTGACTTTAATGGTAAGATGTTACGATGGCAAATGCCAACTGTCAACTGACACACATTCTTATCTTAAACAGTTTCTACTGTAATGCCGTGAAGGCGTTGAACAATTACACAGTGTTTACGCGCGCGATTTTTGAGATACCGACAATGCTCGTGTAAGGTTACGCTGATTTCGGAAGACCCTAGACAGCTTTGCAAAGCGCTGACTAAACACGGATTTCCAGGGTGGCGGAGATATTCATGCAAAGATCTGTCAATGGCGCAAAACGTCATTGCTCACACTGACGGGGGAATTCCCACTAACGCGCTTTCTCGGAACTCTTTTGGCTGTACCTTTCAACTGGATCGAGAGCAAGCAAGTGTATTTCCGCAAAATGCCTCTGATTCTCCGTGAAACATCACAGACGATGCTCCAGCAAACTCAACATAATCGCGCAGCAGTCCTGCAGAACTCTCAAGTGAGCCGATGCGAAACTCTGCCTGCTGTTTGCGACGATGGATGGCCATCGGCTTGATAGATTTAGGTTTATGAAACGTCTGCACACGATCAGGAAGACCGATGCAAAAGGGGAAAATACAGTAAGACTACCCTATGAGCTCAAAATCAGTTGTAGTCAGAGTCTTGAAAAGAAAGCTCCACGGTGCACTTTTATTGATTTGTGCTATAGCCTGCATTTGCTTTTGGAAAGTTCCTTACCGATTGCTGTGAGGACTCTAAAAAAGCAATGATTGACATTGCGTATATTGACCTGTGAGCTCGCGACGATTACTGAGCCTTTTTCTTATTTCGACAATAGCTTGAATGTAAAGGTAAAAAGACAGAACTACGGATGGACGGAACGAAATAAGGATGTCGATAGTCATGAGATAATTATTCGTCTTCCGTTGTCCTTTCTATCCAAATATCATATTGCACATGTGTATGATCGTCTCTAGATAGCGAATAGTAGCCCATATTGATGTAATAGAAGTGTATGTTGCATTACAAGGATGGACCAGAAGTAGGCTTTAATTAGCAGTGGAAACATAATTTCTCTGACATGTCTGGGCCCTTCTATGGATTTTCTCCGGTTTCTTGGCTGAAGCTTTTTCATTACACTACCTCAAGTATAGTAAGGTACCTTACTGATGCTCTCGGCAATCTTCCGTGCTATAAATTCTCCGCGTCAACTTGACTCGCTAAATAGAGTAAAGTTCAAACGCTACTCGGGATTAGACGATATAAACTTGGACTGGGGACGACGATGCATAATGTTTGGTCATATGGTAAACCTTTCATGCAAGCAATAAAAACAATGCCTGTCCATGTTTTTTTTTATTTCTCGGGATTAGGATGCACACTCAAACAAGTCTATGGACGTCGCAAAGGTCATCAGAGAGACTTTTGAACGGAATAGTACGATATTAAACGAACAGTAGAAGAATTGCTACTTTCTTTTCTTATTTCGTGGCTGTTGTCAAATCAAACATTGTGATACATTGTATACATGAAACGATAAATAGATGGCGCCAATGGAAGGGCAATCTTGTAAGGTTCACGAGAGATTCTCGGCGGGGCTCTATACCGGCATATCCATATTTTCGCATCAGCCGAAGTTCCACGCTATACATGTAAGCTACGGTGTAGCATATGGTAGTCATTGGAAAAAAACAGTATATAAATACTGCTCCTGACTTCCAGGCGAAGATCTACCTATCTGATTAACGGCTATTCTTCAGGTATTGAACGTCCTACAAGAAAACTAGAGAGATTGAAGCTTCTATAGAACATGCGCTCCATTCTCTTCCTCCTTGTGCTATTGGTGACTATGGTCTATGCATCTTCCCTACTGGAAGCTAGAGGCAGAAAGAAAGGCGGAAAGAATGTGAAGTGTGTCCCTGAAATCAATATAACAGAGCAAGCGGCAGCCAAGAAGTATGTCGAAGAAAAGTGCCCCAAATTGAGCTTTACAAAGGTACTTGTCAAAAAGAGCGCCCACAACTGCAAAACGAAGAGCAACGGCCAGGCCTACGTATGCAACGGAAACTGCATTACTGGAAAATTCCCGAATTCAGAAACTGGCATCTGCGTTGTATAAATTTACATAAATAAAATCGCGCAGAGAATGAAAAACAGACATGGCTTTAAGATTATATGCTTTGGAAGTACGTCTAAAGGTGTAGGTTGACGTTGCAACTTAACCGTTGAAGCAAGACTTATACTTCCATATGTTAAATGATGCTCTTTAGATGACAAGTTAGCCTTGTTGACAGTTATAACTAATGCCACCGTTGTTGTCTTCCTGGTCAGGATACTTTAAGTGCTTCTAGCAAGCGGTAACTATTGGTACTTTTTCCCCTGATCCCTTATGATGCTTTTCAAATATTGTCGCTTTCGCACAGCTCACGCAAGGTCCACTTTGAGAATCTTGCTTTGTGTTTTATATCCTCTGTCAAGCTACGTTTAAAAGCACAACCAGAGACAGGTCTGAGCTTTCTTGACTCTCATATCTACTTGTTCGAACGATATAGTTTGTGGCGTTTTCATTCATTAGGCTGCCACGGATCTTTTGCTGACATATTGCAAGGGATATGAAACGTAGGAGGTCTCGAGGCTGCATCGACTTGTGTTATTCATAATTTTAAGAAAAGATTCGACTCTTCGTTCTGTATGTGCAAACCAGGAATATAGTACCGTAGATGTTCCCAGTAATATCAGTATACAAAACATGCTGCACTGCCACAGATGCCGATAATACATATTTTCTTGATATCAATTTAATCAGATATCATAAAAGCCCAAACTGTTTACTGAACAGATGTTTTGTAATGTAATGCATTTAAACTCGATGACGAATTAGTTTTATCGAATCAATGCCGTCCTCCGTAGTGTACAACTTGTACAACTGAACTTTGCTTTGCCCTGCTTTGATCGTTTGGTAGGTGACTTCATCAGATTCAGATTCATATTCTGGACCTTGACCACCGGCATCCTTGTCCTTGTCAGAAGCACTACTCTCATCCTCCCAGTCCATTTCGTATAATACATGTTTCATTTTGTCGAGAATTTCCTTCTTGTCATCTTCTCTCATGGAGTAAATAATCAACTGGAAAAGTTGTAACTCCGGGCATCCCGAGATGTATAGCGTGATCGACTGTCCATTAAATCTCATAAGATCACGACCACCCTCCTCAAAAAAGTCCTCCAGGCTACTTTCGGATCGATGAGCAAAGACATCGCTTGGTGCGAACTTGTGGTCCAGAGACTTGTTACGCAACAGGTTGACAGCTTCTACCTGAAGGTAATACAACTGGAGCTTGCTATTGCGCACGGAAACAAGTTTGAACGCCTCGTCCTCATCCTCCCAGCTCTTTTCGTAAAGGGTGTCTTTCAACTCGTTGAGCAGTTCCTCTTCATCTGACTTTTCTGCTGAATGAACGATCAGTTCGAAAAGAGGAACATCTTTTTGGTGCTCCGCAGCTAAAATAACTGATTGTTCCACATATCTTGACAAGTTTACTCGTCGGCTCAAGATATCTTCGATAGTGAAGTGAGGTCTGTCGCGGAGCTTCATTGTAGTTGATAAGAGAAAGAGATGAAGAGTTTTGTGTCTGGATGGCGTTCACTTTAGTTTTGTTACTGCGGAATAGCTCCGCCCGTGTCACCAGACCGTCCGCATAAGCAATGTCATCGTACGGCCTGGCTCATGCAAGCAAACCTCGACTTTGAGCGCAAAAGGGTGTTTGAGCACTTAATATCCCAAATGCATTCTTATACTTGACAGCCTTCCCGGAAACTTCGCGGATATCTCTCTCTCAACAACAACGACAGCAACGTGGACGTGAGGCAGAGATGTGGGAAGGAAATTCATGCAAAAGGAGAGAGGCATCCATGAAGACAATGTTTGGCGCAATAGCATTTAGGGCAGCGACATGTTTAGCGTCTAAAGAAGCAGGATACTGACAACCGTCTAAGATCAGAATGTACATCGTCAATACATCAGTTGAGACATAAAGCTTCTACTTGACTGAACATTGATCTCCGATGGGCACAAAATATATTCAAATGGCATACAAACTTATTTGTGGCTTTAATATGGATGGTGCTTCATGTAACTTCACTTATCTTCGAAGTGTGTCTCTATCTAGCTCTTTGAAACCACCATTGAACCTCTTAGCTGTAATGAGTGTAGAAAGATTTAGGCGATGTAGGGATATCTGGGCTGGAAATGTTGACCCATTACGGAGAATGTGAAGCAGCTTTGTGCGGCAGCTCGTGTCACACATGGAGCGGCGCGAGACAGCTAACATACAAATCGGTCGTCAACTGGGACATTGAAGGGACCTTGTAGGCGGTTAACGGAGATTCTTACCAGTGATGCTAGTCGAACGATTAGAACCGAAGAGAAACATTGTGCTTTCTTTGAGACCGCTTCCGAGTCATATCGAACATGCTATGTGATATCTCGTACGGGAACTCCGAAAAAGATCCTTCCCAGCGTAGATCTTCACGCGAAACTAAGGCAATATTTAATTGGTGCGAAAGCTCCATTAGATCCCAGCAATTCTCATGAAGAGTAAACGAAACCTGCTTGTTTTAGCCTGTTTGGTAGTACTAGCAGCAATGATGTACCGTCCTGAAACAGACGGATACTGGTTCCTTTCGGTAAGTATACTCGGTTGTAACGGTCCACGAAACACGGCGACACCATGTTATCGCTACTCATAGCGCTACCTTGACTAAATGTAAGTAGATGCATCGAAGATATATTGGTAGATATCTCAGGAAACACGTTCCTGTCTCGTACCTATCAGCTTACATAGTGACTTCACAACTGTATTTGGTTTACGGCATGGCTTAGAAGCTTTGCTATATGGCCCCTTATGGATGCACCAGAAACGTCGTTACACAGCAGTGGAAGATCAGAGCAAACTGTACAACGATCTGTCTTGGAAAGAGAGTGTAATCTTGTTACCAATAATGAGCCATTTCACTAGATTTGGTGCTACAGAGAAGAGTTGTGGATCTTCTTAAAACTTTTTCCCAAACTTTTACGAGGCTGATGTTTTTTCTCATAGTGTTACAACAAGCGTGACAGGGTACATTTTCAATCGCTGGAGTCATTCTTTGTGGTACAAACATACGGTGTCAAATCGGCATACTAAGAAAATAGGGTTTGGTATTGCGTGTGGTGGCCTAACTTTGTAGGGGGCGACTCATTGCGTGATATTGCGCCTGCTGAAGACGCATTCAGTGAGAATAATCGAATTTCACTAATCGATCCCTTCTTTAAGAAGTACCGCAACGAAAAATTGAACTTTTATTCGGCTACTGTCAAGAGAGATTCACCTTTCCCGAAGCGATTGAAGATGAAGATTGTCCTAAGCCACGTCAATTCCAATAGCTGTGTCGTTTCGTTCTCCGTTGTATCGTGATCAGCAAGTACTTGGTTCCAGTAGGATTCAAACTCAATTGCAATACTTGTCGCCTGACTTCAACTTTGGACCTAGCATTAGAAGCGTATATGTTTCTTTGATAGATCCGTTCAAAATACAAACGTACATCTAGATAAATCGAAAAACGAAGCTCAACTCAAGCGAGTTCAGATATGTTTGACAAGGTATTAATTTTAGTACCGCGCATGAAATACGGGTGCATTAAACTTTAACGACGCGCGCATCAACTCAGACGGAGGTATGCATTTACTTGTATTACTTAATGATCAAGGCGCATCACTGAATTTTGGTAAATCTAGACGGATACTTCAAAATGTTGTTTCATTCAATACGCACAAGACTATGGCCAGTGTGATTTCTCTTTTTAACAATCAGTGACTCAGAAAAGTCAGCAATAAGCGTTTAGCTTCTGCTTAAAAGGCGGCTCCTAAATTAAGATTCGGGAGAGCTGAGGTAACGTCATTAATGGAAGGCTGTGCAAAAAATTAATCTTGGCAATGTGACCCACGTTACGCCTATCCTCCATTTTGAATCTAGACACGTATAGAGCAAGGTTTACGAAGATTGCAAATTCAATGGGATGGCATATAAATAGTGCATCCGTATTCAAGCAGAAGTCAACTCATTCTCTCAACAGTTGATCTCAGGTATACTACATTTCAAAGTAGCGACAAAGAAAGTACTGACTTTTGTAAAGAATATGCGCTTCCTCGTAGTCCTATTGATTGCATTGTTTGCCGCCATCGTCACGGCATCTCCCGTCTTGCAAGCTAGAGGCAAAGGCAAAGGTGGAGGCAAAGTAAAGTGCGACCCTGAACTCAACATGGACGAAAATGCGGAAGCCAAGCAGTGGGCAGAGGAAAAATGCCCCAAATTGAGCATCACAAAGGTGCTTGTCAAGAAGAGTGCTCACAACTGCGACGGCCACGCCTACGTATGCAATGGACATTGCTACACTGGAAAGAAATTCCCCAATGCTGAAACTGGCATCTGCGTTATCTAAGTTTACATAAAGTAATAAAATTGCCGAGGTTGTAAACACAGTACTTGCGTTAATGTTATCTGACTTTGGCGCGACGTAGCCATGTAGATCGTTTATGTACTACATCTTGAAAACCACGTTGCAATTTGTTCATCAATTCAACATACTAACTATGGTACAGCTGTAACACAATGCTGTCATGCACCTACCGAGAGTAGCACTGCTGATCGACTATCTATATAAAATGCCAAATGCTGCGCACAATCGGCAATTTTTTCCCCATGCTGTCTGGATAGTAATATCTCCCAGTCCTTTTGCACCTTAAATTTGTTCCTAGGTGATACTTGTTCGATGCCATTTTGTTGGTTCCGTGGCAGCTATAACGGTGACCACAAACGTCGCACTTGCTTTCCTTGTTACAGTCCTCTAAGCGCTTCTGGAACGCAGTAACTGATGATGGTACCTGTACCTTCCTTACCGGCAGTCCACAAAACTTATGTACCCGTCTTGTTCTTATGCGAACTTCAAGTAAAGCCCGTCGCGAAGGTCTCTTACCACTGCATCATCTAAGAACTATCTTTTGCGCTTTCTTTCTTGCTACATACCCTCTTCGAAGCTACGCTTGAGACAAGAAAAGAGACAGATTTCCTTAATTTTCATGCTTTCTGGCCAAGCTGTGTGTTCCGTGCTCTTATTCGTTGGATTGACAGTGACTTTTTGCCTACGACTGGGCGAGTTGGGAAATATCGTACTTTTCGAGACTGCATCGGCTTACAATCACGATTCTACAGAGATATCTGACTCCCCGCTTATACTATCTTCCTAGCGCATGCAACGGGAATAGTTAACTTTCCAACAATACTAATACGCAAACTTCATCAGTAACAATAACTTCTTCTTAACGTCGCTTTAATCAGATATCATAAAGTCTCAAATTATTTACAATGTAATGTCATTTAAACTCGATGACGAATTAGTTTTATCGAATCAATTCCGTCCTCCGTAGTATACAACTTGTACAACTGCACCGTGCTTTGCCCTGCTTTGATCGTTTGGTAGGTGACTTCATCAGATTCAGATTCATATTCTGGACCTTGACCACCGGCATCCTTGTCCTTGTCAGAAGCACTACTCTCATCCTCCCAGTCCATTTCGTATAATACATGTTTCATTTTGTCGAGAATTTCCTTCTTATCGTCTTCTCTCATGGAGTAAATAATCAACTGGAAAAGTTGTAGCTCTGGGCATCCCGAGATGTATAGCGTGATCGACTGTCCGTTAAATATCTTGAGAGCATGACCACCTTCCTCAAAAAAGTGCTCCAGGCTACTCTCAGATCGATGAGCAAAGACGTCGCCTGGTATGAACTTGTAGTCGAGAGATTTGTTACGCAGCAAGTTGACAGCTTCTACCTGAAGATAATACAACTGGAGCTTGCTATTGCGCACGGAAACAAGTTTGAACGCCTCGTCCTCATCCTCCCAGCTCTTTTCATAAAGGGTGTCTCTCAACTCCTTGAGCAGTTCTTCTTCATCTGACTTTTCTGCTGAATGAATAATCAGTTCGAAAAGAAGGATATCTTTCTGGTGTTCCGCGGCCAAAATAACCGACTGCTCCACGTATTCCGATAAATCTACTCGTCGGTTCAAGATTTCTTCGATAGTGAAGTGAGGTCTGTCACGAAACTGCATTTGGAGCCAGCAAGAGAATAGAGGAATGAAGAAGTAGCTAAAATGTTTTCCTTTTTTATTTATTGTACTGCTGCGGGATAGCTGCGGACTGTGTCACGCATCTTAAGTTACAAAATGACAACCGGTTTTGGGCAGAAACTGCGTGTAACACGTAAAACTATTTTTGGTCTGCATTCTTACATCACTTACTTTAAAAAAGAAGATTTCCGTTCACTGAACAAATCCCAGAAGTACAAAGGAGGAAAAAATCGCCGTCTAACAGACGTCGACATAATCGCCCTTTCGCCGTTTGCTTATCTATGAAGAGATGCCATCAGCTCCCAACAATCGGCAACTTTTTTTTTAAAAAAAAGTTAGTCCGTAAGTAATGTCACTCTTGGTAGTGCTGCGTCAGAGGGTTTCCGGCTGTTTACCAGATAATGAATTTGTGTCATGCTTCCCCCTAGTGTTAGCAAATCTACTTACATCTAACTTCACATTACGAAAAAGACTGCGGTAACGGTCAAGATAGAAGACATAGACCTAACTCTATACGAGCAAAGGCAACACGTAACGAGACACATGCATAAATTGGACATTTGAAGAATCATGTGAAGGATTAATGTTCTGTAGCAACCTACTTGTAGTAAAAGTGCATCTAATAGTATGTATTTCACGCAAACAAAAGAATGCAGACACTTCATACAGAAGGTTCAGAGCGTGGGTGATATATAATTTCCAATTGAAACAAGTAATCTTCGACCCTCTCCAGGAGTTCTTAGCGTAAACTGGTCTAAATTGTTAGTATAGTACACAAATGAGTTTGGACGGATTCAGAATGCTTCCAAGCATAGCGTTGTCCAAAGTAAAACAACAGTAACATGCTCATAGTACCTCGTCTATAGGCTGTTTCTATGTTGTTAAACCGGTAAGATTAGTCATGGATTTCCAGAAGACAAAATACATACAATCATTGGAGCAAGAGTTTCAAGAACGTTTGGAGCACATTCATTAATTCGGGCGATAGTATCGTCCAAAATAACGTGGTCCTATTAAGCTATACTGGTGTTGTCATAAATAATAGACTGAGTAATCTCTGGCTTGGTTGAGCGCTACACAATGGAGCGCATGACTGCTGCATGAACCCCAGTAAGTTTCTTTTCTCCAGCGTAATCATACCGCTCGGGTTATACGAGAAATGTGGTTTTAGTGTAACGTGTAGGACGACGGACAATTCTATCAGATACGACTTATTCAGTGCCATTGCAAATAATACCTGGGAAGTTTTTCTCGAAGATCTGCACTACGCAAACCGTATCTGTTTAGTGACATGGCTTAGACCGGCAGTTGTCTACATGTGCAACAAGGACGCCATAGAAATTCACAATCCATGAATGCCTTGCAACTGTTTGATATGAAATTGAATAGTATTCATATTGCCAGCGAAATATCATTTATAATAGCTTCATCCTATAATGGAACTAGTCATTCTGCAGATTTGCCACCTTTTATTCAATTGTCTGAGATCCTTCAGCCATCTCTGGTAGCACAAATAAACCGCCCAGAATTAAAGTTTGACACTATCGGGGATCAAACTGCGTTTAGCGATGGGACACTGCGTTGACACTTGCTCCGCCGCCGTATGCTCGATTCAAACATATTGAGTCTCGAGGATATCGATGTGCCTATCTTCCATCATACGCATCTGAACTCAATCCCATTGAGCAATTTTGGTCAGTTGTTAAGAGCAAAGTTAAGCGTAATAGATTCTTAGAAAGCGAGACTTTGATGATGCGAATCAGTGAGGCATCCAATAGCTTAAAGTTGAGTGATTTCAAAGGTTTCGTTTCTCATTTTTATAGATGCTTAGATAAATGTCGTAACAGAGAGCAACCGTGATGCCCTTTTCTAATATTATCCAACACTTTAGCATTAAGAAGTACTGTAGAGTACTATAGCTATGAAGTAAAACAGAAAACAAATAGAGGTCTGCACTTGAGAACGTATAAGCTGGAGAGGCTGAAGAAGCTGAATACAAGCTCGAAGTCTGTCAAACGAGGTGCTACAAAAGTTTATGAAGGTATTGGGCGGCTGGCAATAGTACGTTTGACTGCTTCACAAATTCTGTAAATAACCACACAGACTGTCTTTACTAACCCTCCATACCCAACCAAGTTTTGGTTCTTGGAAGGCAGGCGCATGGTGGACGCATGGAGCTGATTTTCAAACATCGACATCAAGTTAGTTAGTCAGTTACATTCAACATTGATCTTGCATCCACCCGACATCCACTAGACATATTGGGTAATCCAGAATGATATGGTCCAACGTGTCAATTCAATAGAAGTCTATAATATCTATAATAAGCATGTGTCTGTCTCTTAAACCTAGAACAGGAGTTTGAACATTTACTCAAGTGAGACGTATACCCATTTACTCGAATGACACGGGACATTTGTCTTCACAACGTGATCTAGCTACACTGATCGTTTTGGGTAGCTTTGCCAACAGTCAAAGTTCTTCAAATATTCTTCTGAGTGCAGTGCTGGGAAGCGGCGGTAAACTTCATATTATCCCGTACTGCTGATCCTGTCAATAGTGATATAGTGGATGCAGGCATGATTACTATGCAAGTGGTTAGTACGTACAACTATGGGAGATTATGTGCGGTAAAACATACATAATTAGTTGCTTGATGTCGTCCGCGTTGGTGGATAAGGCTGTGTAGTCAACTACGACGAGGCATACTTTTGCTTCCGTTTTGGATAAAATGAGAGCATCGCTATATCGAATGTGTACTGAGATAAGTTTTATCACAATCCTCCGCTTTTCTTTAGACTTACTCTGTGTGGTACCGGCGCAATAATGAAGTTGAAACTGGCTCAGCTTCACGACTTCCAAAGTATCTCTAGACGCAATTGCGCTGTTGGCGCGGCTTTGTGGAGAAATGTACATCTGGTCCGCTAGTGAGCGGCTCCGAAGGCGGTATATCATTTTGTTCAGTATCACGCCAAGAGCGTCACTGATAAGGTCATTTGGTGACTTGCGCGCATAGCCAACGATAGTGAAATTGTCCTTCTTTAATGATCGGACAAATGATATGTAGCGATCCTGGTAATTGCTGATATTTTGTGCTAGAAATGCTTTACATTCGGTGTTAGACTTTCTCGACCATTACAGCAGGTATACAGCACCTCTATCAGCCAGTTTCACTGTGGGAAAGGCGTTTCCGACAATTCACTTGTTTTTGTCATTTTCAGGTAGATAATCGTTGCAGTGTAGCACATTACTGCCAAGTATGTCTTGAAGCTGATACAATGATTCCGACTATTTACCTGAAAATGACAAAAACAGGTGGATTATCGGTACCTTTTCCCCATAGTGTTTCATCACATATAAAGCTTTACGCTGTATGCGCAGTCCATCACTTAAACGTTTTCTCGTATTCTTAGCTTTCAGATATGCAACCTTTCTACTGATTGCGAACTGCTTGAAGCTCGAGGTCATTTTTCCATTAAACAGCGTGGTGTATGTTGCGGCGATTTTGAAAATCTGCTGTGCCGTCAGTTCGGTATATTCATAGACAGATTCGTTATGTGGATCGTCAGGTAGAAAGACGTGGTTGATAAATTCAAGGAATTGTAATTCAGAAGATAGCTGTAGTAAATTGTTTCTTGGTGAAAGAAAAAAAAAAGAATTGTTACGTTCCTGTCAAGTTGTCGTTAGATGCATGAATAAACAACCCAGGATCACTTGAAAGGAAGAAGTACGTGATCTTGTGCCACGTGGAAGAGAGTGAAGTACTCTATTTTTTGAAGTTGGCAGGAGTTGATTACAAACATAAACAGATTACCAAGCTTGACACCATCCCTAAATCGCCTTCTTTGCGGAAACGTCGCCATCAGAAGATGTGCTTTTTAATATACCTTTGTATATTCTGCATCAGAAAACGATCCCAAAAGTGCTGCACACGTACCGATAAAGCATAAAATAAAATAAGATATGGAACGACAAATCGAATGGAACAAAAAGAAAATCTTTTATCGCGTCACCTTCCTGATCTTTCATTATCATACGTTTACTGACGCTGCTGCCATACACAACATGTACATAAATTGCAGATCCGCGTTCCTTGTCAGATAAGCTACATCACTTAAGCCTTAAACTACGTCATTTTCGGGGGATTGGGTTGCGCAAGTGGGGTGCGCCTAGCCAAATCATCGGTATAACTGCTGTATATGCTACGATAGCAGCGTAATGTCCGGCATTTCAAGATGCCGCCCGGGCGGGACAAACTATTCAAAGTCCGAACAGGCTACTGCCACTTGTGACCTTTCGGTCGCAATTCCTTTCAGCCAAAACTCCTGAGTTGACTGAACGCTTCAGGACTCATTGCTTGTTAACATCATGGACCCAGCCGAATACTGTCCACCTTATGCACCATTCTTTGGCTTTGCCGGTGTCTTTGCCGCGGTAAATTGTGTACAGCGAGCAACAGCCTGATTCTAAACTATTTTTCACGTCTTCATGTAGATGGCATTTAGTTGTAAGTGTTTCATATTCATTTCAGTCGTCCCGAGCACTCAATGTCGCTTCATTAAGCTCTCGGTGCTGCCTATGGTACCTCCAAGTCAGGTATCGGTATCGCAGGTATCGGTCCCTTCCGCCCAGAACTGGTTATGAAGGTAAGGAGTCTTCTGGTGTTTCGAGTTCCGTTTGTCCTCCGTCGCAACTCACCTATGACTTTTGCAAGTCCTTGATTCCTGTGGTCATGAGCGGTATTATTGCCGTTTACGGTTTGGTTGTTGCTGTCCTTCTTTCTGGAAAATGTAAAGAAAAAATCGTCTGAAAACGATATACTTTCGGAGCGCATCACTGACGTGTTTCTTTTTTTCCTTTGTTTAGTGGATCCCACAACTGGATACTCTTTATACTCGTAAGTCTGGAGCTATTTATCAACACTATTTATATGTCTTCCGGTATAGTGGGTTTATCGCCTTGGGCGCAGGACTTTCCGTAGGTATCGGCGGACTTGCAGCAGGATATGCCATCGGTGTCGTCGGTGACTACGTAAGTTCCTTACAATAGACATGTTTCTCGATCGGTACTGATAGCCATGCAGTGTGTTCGAGGATACGCGCGAGAATCTCGATTATTCGTTACGATGGTGCTTATTCTAATTTTTGCCGAAGTTTTGGGTCTCTACGGACTCATCGTTGCCTTAATCATGGATTCAAAATCAGACAACACTTTCTGCAAATAAAGACATAAGGGATTATGTCTCGATGCCCTTTTATTTTCGTTGTATTCCGCACGTAGATGTATGCTCGAGCACTTGTTGTCTGGTAACCGAATATGTGGAATCGCAATGTTGGCAGTGCCAGTACATTTTGACGCTTGCTGGTATCTTTATCTCCTCAGTAGGCACGCTGCTTGCGCATGATGGCGTATCCAGGGTGCCATAATGAATACTTGATGTAATCTGGATACCTGTGCGAATGACTAGTGCAGCATCGTCAGTTTTCAATATGCTATATCTAACGATCGTACCATCATTCCGGTCCCATGCTCGGGGTAAATGGCGTTCATCTTCGGGACGATCCTTGAATTTTGTATACTTCACAGACATTTAGTTTTGTCGAACTTCCTTTCAAATTTTGTACCATTTTCAATAATTCAGATCCTTTCCCGACTTGTAATTCAGCAGATATAGCTGTCTCCATAAAGGTCGTCAGTTCTCCTAAGTATCCCTGTCAATTGGCATATCTCTAGAAAGGCATCACTGACTTCGTAATGACAGCATTTCTTGCTGATATTCCTTTTCTACTGCAGGCGTCCACATATCCACGACGACATTCTGCTTTTGATTTTCTTCCTGGTCCGATAAGATATCCTGAAGAAATAGCGGCAAATCTTGACGCACAGATGAAGTGATCACGTAATTTTCTGGAGGTTCTTCCGAAGTCTATGACCAAATCTTAGCCCTCTACTGGCGTACATCATATTGATATTGCATACCTTGCCTGTACCTCGACTTATTCGACGAGCTAGCAGCCGGTGCCAGGCAGTACGTAGCTTATAAGAAAGACGTAATACGTATTCTGCAACAGCCACAGTGCGAAACTTGATGACATAAAATCCATCCATGACCAATACACTGCAATCCATATTCGTATCGACTACGAAATGTGTAAGTACGTGCTGATGTCATAGCAGTTACCCTACTTGTCTTTGCAAAAAGTAATAATATGTGTATTCCTATGAATTCTCAAATGTTAAGTTATCGCATAACGAGTTATTACAAGTTTCGTACCGGGAATTCGCGTAATATTGAGAATATACGGCTTGTTGGTTTCCAACAACTGCAAGTAGCAAAGAAGCTGATGATACATAGATTGCTCAACTGCAAGATCGTCTATGAATGATTAAAAATGGGATTAGTTTTGATAACCGTATATTTCAGGATCACCTTTTCTGACGTTGTCACCTAGACCTTGCACCCAATCTGGATGTGACGCCATGACGCTACTTGGATGAAGGGAAAGGAAACTTTTCACTAACCACCAATGAGAACATGATCTTTTTACGAAACAAACAGCTTGCTTTCTTACCAGGTGTATGAAAAACAATCTCGTTACTTTTTCGGTATGGATTATGTTCATCACCAATAGCTAACTGAGGATAAAGCGCGGAGCACAGACAAAGTTTTATCAGCTCAATATCGCTAGCAGAAAGCGAGGCGACTTGGGATCTGAGACGCTTTATATTGTTTGTCACGGAGAATTCGAGATCGCGGATATCCGTAACGCTATTGTCATTCTCCACTAGGATAAAGTCAGTCCATGGAGCGAGCAGAGAAAATGATATACTTGCGTTGCCAATCCTCTTGGCCTTCATACTCCATCTCAAGCACACGTCTCTTCTTTCTGGATCTTTGCCCGTAGCGTTCTCGACGAAGTTGTTCCCTCTTTTCTGTCTGTAACTGTACCTCCTCATCCTGGGCGCAAAATTATTAAACCTTCAACAATTCCCGTTAACTATCTACCTCGTTATCATAAGCTTCTGCATGCTCTTTTAAGGTTTCAAGGAGCCCTGGTTGAAAATCGTTGAGTACTTTCTCAAACTGACGTCTCATTTTGGCCATCTATTCATCCAGTAGACGTCAGCGTCATATCAGTACAAAACAGAACAAACCTCGTATAATCGTTGCTCTTCCACCCCGTGTCGTCGACACCAGTTCCGAGACGAATGCTGAAAATTAATGTTAGTATTAAATGCGCCGCTAGTGTACTGTGTACAAGTCATTACTTTTCTGTCCTCCTTCGCTTCTAGCCAAGCTTGCCACAGATTCAGTAATGTAAATGGATCTCCGTGGTGAGAATCAAAGGTTTTCCGATTCTAAGGAATGTCAGACTCTGGAAGTATAAGACCGTATTCTCCCCTACATGTAGAATATCTGGATTTACGTTGGAGGATAACCGCGTGAAAGGTGATTGAACACTCATGGCAGCAGCAATGGTAATGATAGGGTCCAAAATATTAAATACCTAGCACGCTGGATTAAGTATGCGCTTGGAAAGTACTATCCCATCTACCGTAGCCATGATCAGCATCTTGGCAATAATAGCATCCACAGGCAGGTCAGCTAGCACAGTACCCAAGGCCATGATGTTCTCAGAGTTATCTACCGCGCCTAAATTTTGCAAGAAATCCATCGATGCATTAATGGCATCTGGTGACGGAGCCTTTCATAATATCAGTAAACGGAAGTCTGTACGAAAGCAACACAAACCTCAACATAATCAAAGCTGCGGGGATCACCTAGATCCATTGCTTTAATCTGTAACAAAAGTGGTTCAAGCGGCACCCGTTGGATTTCTGGAACGGGGAAGTCGTTGAAATGATTATATTCGTTTTCAGAATACAGTCTGAAGCATTCTCCAGGTCCTGTGCGTCCTGCACGACCAGAGCGTTGCGTTGCACTGGCCTTGGAGATCCAAAATTCGGATAGCTTGCTCATGTTTGATGTTGCATCATGAGTCAGTTCTTTCACCTTCCCTGTTAAACATTAAACATTAGCCAGCATTCGTACTCGTATACCACATATACCTGAATCAACGATAAAACGGATCCCGTCAATTGTTACACTAGTTTCTGCACTATAATTTACAATGAGCGATGCCAGTTTCAGTCGCACTCACTTACATATTCGTGCTGATAATGCACTTCCTCACTCCTTCTGGGGGCATATCAAACACCTATTTATATCTATTAGCAAGCCGCGATAAATTCAAGACTTTAACACCCACCTTTTCCTGGTCATCAACAGCCACAGATGAGTGGAGAACCAAAACGATCCATTTTCTGATTTAGTTGTTAGTAAAACGGTACTTTGCACGTTAAATAAATAAACATTACTTTGTGTGATAAGCATATTGCTTCAGCTCTTCCTCCAATAGCGTAATCTATACACCCCTTTAGAACTGCCGGCATCCTTAAGTATCTTACCTCATTGATACCAGACATAAATATCAACAAGTCACCACGTTCTGTTACTGGGACTGATTGATCTACATATTCCATCACTTTGATATATGGCGCTGAATTCAAGAAGGTTAAAAGAAAAACATACGTTGGCCCTCCTATGTGAATACCTGGGTTTATTCGCTCTGATCGGCTAGATACAGATTCCTAAACAAACGGCCAGTATAAATATATAGTCCATAAACCCGCGTGTATTACCTTAACAGCAGCAGCACGACGTTTTTGATACGCAGCATCGTTAATTAGATTCTTGTCCTCAGTGCCTTGGGACCAATAATGTATCTTTACATCGTACATCTTTCCAGGAACCTTTTCATACAAAAATGAACAACAAATCACAAATAGCTCATTACGTACAATCAAAGCCGGTGCATCAAAATATTGAGCAAAAAGCTCAGCATTGATTGTTGCACTCATAAGCACTACATAAAGGTCTGCTCGTGCTTTCAGGAGTTTCTTGAGTAATGCTAGCAGGAAATCGCCTAAATGAACAGTCAGTATATTTTACATCTCTTAACAATGACTACAATACCCATCATATGCCGTTCGTGGACTTCATCAACGACAATGACATCATACATCGACAACGTATTGTCAGTTGCGTATTGTCGAAGAAGCAAGCCCTGTATACATGTTAGAAAACGAAAAGGACTACACCACGTTAATATAGCCTCACCTCGGTCAAAAACAAAATACGTGTCCGTTTGGTCTTGGTTCCTTCAAATCGCACCTGATATGCGATCTCGGATCCATATTCATTCATGGTTTCATAACTAGGATCAACAATCGTCATTGCATCCTCTTCTTCTTATTTTGTATACCTCACACGTTTCGCAAGTGAAGAGCATGCAATCCTTCGCGGTTGCGTACAGGCAATTTTTCGAAATCCAGCGTTCATCAGGATCTGTGGAACTGAAAATGGATCATTTTTGGATTTAAGCGAATGATACTCCCAGTCGTTTATGTTCCTATTTACCTTGAGTGCTTTTACCACAACCTGTATCGCCTGCAACTAGTAACACACGGTGTTCTCTGAGTGTGTGAACGATAGCATTTGCAAAAGGTGTGATTGGAAGCGCCTCACGATTCTAACGAAAAGTTTGAAGAATGAATAGGTTTGTTCGTCATCTCGCCTAAGTTATCACTTTTTCAATCTTTTCTCTCAGCGCTGCTTTCTTCTTTTGTGTAAAGTCTTGAAACAGTATGATAGCATGCCTTATCATTTCGCCTTCACGTTGCACGCTATCCATGGATATTCGAGAGGATTCTGGTTCATCGTTCTTGCTTTTTCGATTCTGTACACTTCCTTTCAATTTTAGGAAAAAAGCTGCAACAACTCATAGAGTAAGCAATGAATTGGTTGCAACAAAGGCGCTGCAAACCTTCAAATTCATAATAAATAGGTGATCCACTGGGAATAAGCCATGAAGCTAGACCACGCTTTCGTCGTGAAAAAAAGAGATCGTCTGTCATTTGGCTCCATGGGCGATCAGACGACCCAAAATGGACCTGATCATTTAGCTTCTTCACATAAGTTTGCGCTTCTTTGTGCGCTTCTGCACGTTTCACAGGATCGGCCAACTAAATGGCGTTCATTTAGTAAAACGAAAAATGTAACATGAGCGTACAATCTCTTTAAGATTCCAGGGCTTCGGTTTGAAAGCAGCCTCATTTCTTATAAGCGTGCCGTCAACATCGTATATCTCTTCGGGAATATGGCGTTCTCGTCTCTTGCGGGATCCATTATGCCGCGGGAAGTCCATGCTTCCAGAGAATTGGGTTGTTCCAAGCGACTGTTTGACCAACGACTTTTGACTGCATTAGAAGTCCGGTGCTCGAACTGTTGTAGCGTATGTTTCGCGGATTCTCCTTCCCGATCGACTCCACTTCGTCCAACTTCGAAAGCCTGACAAGTTATCTATACAAGGTCATTTCCATACTTGTCTCTACGTTTGTCGACCATAGAGAGGAGCACGACAAATAAATACTGAACCTTGCGCAGAAAGACTGTATCTCTCTTTCTGGCAATCACAATGCTCAACTATCTCAATCAATGCTAAATAATCTCCCTGAGAGTTTATCAATGACGTTTTACATGTTTGGCGTGATTGTCCATGCTTTCGAGATTGATCACAATCCCATCAAAACAGGCTATAGCGAAAGACAATTGTCTAACCAAGATGAGAGAATATAATATTCTTTATTTAAAGAAGTTTTTTAATCCTCTCTTCTTTTTCTTTTCTGGCTTTTCTTCTACAGGTGTTTGAGTACCACTGCCTGTGCTTTTAATGCTGGATCCACTCAAACTGAGATGCGAAGTGGATTGAGTTATGTGGGGTATGTGCGACATGATAGAAGACGTTTTGGATTCTACCTTTGCAGGGGATGGCGGAACATAGGGTGCGATGATTTGTTTGGCCATCCCAACTGGTTGGCGAAGCAGACTTAGATCATGAACAAACTTCTTTGGTCGAAGGATCTCCGTAGTACCTAGAAATAATAACCATTGTCAAGCCCTTATCACGATCACAACGTCCTCTTACCAATAAAGACATCCCGATTGTACGCCTGAGCAACTTCATAAGCAGAACGGATTTCTGAATAAGTTGCTCCTCCCAACACGAACACAATAAGCTTAGCTCCTGAGGATGACCGTGTCTGACCCTAAATTTCAGCGGTAAGAATCGGTCATGGCATGGCACAAACGCGGATTACCGATGTGCTATTGCCCTTTTTGTTCCAGTTAGGCCTCGTTGTTGTTCGAAGAGATATACCACTAGCTGGGATCCCTGTGTTTGAATTTTCCTCTGCCGGGTTTGCATCGGACGCACGAGTGTATGCAAATTGTTTACTATCCAAAGTGCTAGATAATTGACCCTGTATTGCAGTGTCAGAACAACCGTCGTACCGCACTAAAAGAACTTACATCCATTATCTTCTTCAAAGTCGGGACATAACGTGACAGTTCAAAAGGCATTTCCTCGCCTTTAGGTGTTCGCTTCCTTTCTTTTTTCTTTCTTTGCGAACGTTCTCCAGTTCTTGACCGACTGACTTGCACGCCAAGTAAGGACAGATTCTCCACAGCTTCGCGGAAAGCTCCCTGTAATTTGGAATGCTCCAGAAGTTTGTACTTATCATCCTCAAACAGACCACCATCCTTGAACATAATATATAGCATCAACAGACGGGTCTTATCCACATCACTGGAAAACGATAGTTGTATTAGTTCACAAAATATATATTTGGAAGACGCTTTACCTGACATAAGGATCATCTAATAAAGGAACCATATCCAGCACGATGGTCTTCGGGGTTTCCCCGCTAGGTGTCTCCCCCGTTGCCATGTTCTGCATTACCATTAAAAGTCAGTGGTTGTTACTCTATACAGCTGCTCCTACGCTACCTGTTCCAGGTTTCCAACAGAGTTTAACTTTTGGCGCTCGAAAGCAGCCATACACTCTTGAGCAATGCTGAGATGTGCAGAGTACTTGAAGTATGTCAGTTAATTAAATAAAACAAAAGATGTGACATTTCCAAACCTTAGCTTTCATATCCTGAAACTGTGGAAGATTGGACAGCATGTCTTTCATGTCCTTAAGGCTTTTTGCAGAATCTTTAGGTGGCAAGGCAGCACGGTTACTGTCACAAAAAAATTAATCCCAAAGTTACTTATCCTCGGTCGTAGAACGCGTACCCGCTTTGAGCTGCCGCCTTGTTTTCTTCCAGAAACGAGTTAAATTCTTCTATAAGTCGATCTGTGCAATCCGCAATATGGAAATGCCGGATGGATCGATATACGCTATCCTCTTCATCTAGTACTACTTCCTTATTTCCCATAGAATCATCAGCCTGCGTGAATTCGTAGGTGTACTTGACACCGTTTCCATTCTCTGTTGGTTCAACTGGAAGAAGGTCATTAATCATTGCTTGATATGTGAACTCGTGGAGTAACGGTGCAATAGGATCCACAGTGCGATCAACAATTAAAAATGTGGCGCGTGGTTCAGGTGGATGTCGAGGTGGCTAAACAACATATCACAAAATGTCAGCACATTGTACTTTCGTCATTTCACCTTTTCACTGACCGGGAAATTGGGGTTCAGTCGGCAAAAATCGTCGACCTCTTTCTGCAAAATCATTGCAAGTCTGTAGGTTGCCGAGGACGTATCATTCTCTCCCGCCTGGTACCGAATGACTGGATCCTCTCCCAATGTTGCACACACGGATAATAGCTGATATAAACTCAACATTCATGCCAATGATCTCATACAATTGATGGTATTCACCTGCTTTGCAATAGTCCTAAGCGTCATATCTTTATCCACATGCTGATCCGTACCAAAAATCGACAAAAAGCTTGTGGGCGGATCAACCGTAAAAACGGATGATTCCACCACTTCAAGTAACGAATGCATCAACAGATGATCATTACACGTAGTTTGTAGTACTTACCCATAAAGTCTACATACATCTCTTTAAGTCCTAGAATACTTTGAGATGCACCAGTCGATTTGAGGCGTCTGTTCAGATCACTAAAGAGCGCGTCGTCAAGTCCTATGATGCACTTAGCTTGCATCCACGGATATCATCGTCGGGGTTTTACCACTCGTGAAGTGGACATGCGCTGCCTTATACATCGGTGTCTTATGTGCAGTAAAATCATCAATCAAACGCAGCACAGATTCTCGACATGGCGTAAGAAAATAGATAGCTTCCAGCGTTGGATAAGGTTGGCGATTTCTTTCGATATTTTCGACCACTTTTTGTGCAGTAATTTACAATCAACCTTGGTTTTCTTTTCCATTTCCCCGTAGTTACTTACACGTTACCTAAGAACGTAGCATAAATATTCGAATGCAAGGAAAATATGCGAGGTAGTAAGAGTTTTCCTCTGTGACAACTTACGTTCTCTTCTAGAATATCATACATTTTACAAGCAGCATTCAAGATTCGAACACTCTTGGAATCAACAACCATGATTTTCCATTTCCCTGGGGGTTGGATCGCCTTGATGGAGTCCATCAATCCTTTACAACCAAGTTAGTTGCTAGGAGTCGCCGTACATGGACTCACGTTTCCGCATAATATCTGTCATAGCTGTCATGATGAGGAATGTACGCGGTTTAATGAAGACACAGAGAGTGTGAGTTGATGACAACTAGCGACTTCTTGTACAAGATAAAAAAGGGAAAAAGAAAGGATATCTAACAGGCAATAAACGCTAGCAACGTGGTTTTGACTGTATTTGGAAATACTCGTCTTTTGCACTCAGCACGGCCCGCTTGTTTATGCGTTGGCTATAAAACCACAATGATGTCTTCTTCAACTTGTCATTGGGGATGATAAATCACCGTAGAGGATAAACATGGTTCGGTTGAATCCCCATGTCAATACCAAATTTACCTGCTGCCGAAATGAAAGAGCTTGAATGACTGAGTTGATGAAGCTGAACTGTATCAATGAATGTAGCATCCTCAGGCGGAGATGGCATACGTATGTCTTTGCCTATTGTCTGATATACCGCAAAACGCAGCTTTAACTGTTTGTAAACGTTTGAACTGAGTCGAAGTATTTTAACCGCATAAGGAGATCTGCTTGCTTGAAGTTCGAAAGAAACCTCCCGAGAGACATTATACGTTTAAAAGTTTGGTTTTTATTTAACGTCACTTTTGCGTCTGTGTCGGACATATTTGCTCGTGACAGGTCAAAAAAGAAAAAGGAAAAGAAAAAAACCCTATGGATGAGACAGGGAAAAGGTAGAAGGAGTGGGGTGAAAGAGCGACAGAGGAGAAAGAAATCGTAGGATAAAGAAGCAGAGAGAAAAGAGAAGAGAGCCTATCCTGGTTCAGGAGAGGAGGATCGAGCCATTGAAGAAAGGCCTGTCCTGGAACACAATCATAGTGTTGGTGCGTATCTGTTCCCGGGTGCTGGTGTGCGTCGAGTTCAGCGAGGATAGCACAGATGATAGGCCAGATGGCGCGGAGGTATTGACGACGACGGGTTGACTTGGGGGCGAGTGTGGGAGGAGGTTGAGTATGAAGGACAGTGGGTCAGCTGTTTGTAGTTGGGTGATACCTAGGCGAGCATGCATGCGGAGGCATTGGATGGCGTGTGCTTTGGTGAAGTTCTCATGGCCGCAGGTGGTGCAAGCCTTTTTCTTGCCTCCGGGTAGCCAGGCCAGTCGCCAGCGGATACATCGGCTGTGGTCCCGTCGCGTCATCGGAAGCCACAAGATTGGATCCACACATAGCGTTGGTCTACATGCTGCTACGGTCTGTGCGCCAGTTGGTGCTGATGTTAGTGACATATGTGAGTCTTGCAAGTATTGGCGGATGGCCGCGCGGAAGGCCTTGGTCGAAACTTCTTCTTGTGGTGTCGGAATGCTTTGCCAGACGGGTGTGCGGCAAAGTTTGTTCCAGTAGGAGGTTGAGGATGAGAGAAGGGAGGGCAGAAATTTAGTGAGCAAAGCATCCTCCGGGAGACGTCGGGCACGATGCAGGAATTTCGCTTGTAGGATAGCGGTCCTCTCTTGCATGCTAGGTAGTTTGGCCAGGTGGCGCATCACTTTGGTGTCAGAGTATGGATGGGCAACATAGATCATGCGGAGACATCTGTTCTGAGTACGTTCGAGGGAGAGACATTATACGATTAAAATTTTTTTGGTTTTTATTTAACGTCACATTTGAACACGGCGTCTTGGTCAGACATATTTGCTCGTGACAGCTCAGAAGGGAGGGGGGAGGAAAAACCCTGTGGAGAGACAGGGAAAAGGTCGTGGGTGTGGGGTAAAAGGAACGGATAGTATAAGGACTAAGAGGGAAAAGGGGAGAAGAGAAAGAGGGAAAAGAAAGCAAAGAGAGGAAGGTGTCAGTTTGAGGAGTCTAGCCTGGTTCAAGAGGAGGAGAATCGAGCCACTGTAGGAGGGCCTGTCCCGGATCTGGATCGTAGTATTGTCGAGGATCTGACCCTGGGTGTTGGTGTGCATCCAGTTCAGCGAGAATGGTACAGACCCCCGG
>JNDT01001416.1:0-22675 GCA_000697055.1 Saksenaea vasiformis B4078
TATCTATTATCTATTGCTATCCTTGTTTTCACCACGTATCATTCAACATGCCTCGTCAACATCAAGAGAAAAAGACTTATGCCAAAATTCCTCTCAGTGACAGAGAGAAGCTTGTTGAGATGGTGCTCGATCAAGATATCTCAGTCCCAGAAGCTGCCAGACGCTTGCGGATCGCGACGCAGACTGCCCGAGACATTCTCAATCGCTTCCGTGACCACGGTCGCCTGGAGGACCTTCCACGCGGAGGAAGAAGGAACTGCAGATTGCTCGAAGAACATTCGTTGTATATCAGGGATTGCATTGACGAGGACAATTGCATCACCTTGCAGACTCTGAAGGAGAGGCTTGAAAGCGTGGACCCCGACATGCAGAATATCTCTATCAGTACCATTGCGAAGCACATCGGAGAAAAGCTCCGTTACACGTTGAAGCGGTCGCAGCGGTATCCAGCAGCACGTATGTCTGAAGCCAACATCGAAAAACGGTACCGATTTGTGTCCGAATTGCCATCCCTTGGAGTGTCCTATCTAATGAATTGCATCTTCTTGGATGAAACTGGATTTAATCTTTGGACAACGAGAGGTCAAGCAAGATCCTATGGCGGATGTCCTGAAGATTTGTAGATATGAGATCGTTTTCTGAATCAAAAGATGACGAATAAATATGCAACGTTTGAGCGGCCGCCGATGTTCGAAGAAATATGATCGATTGAAATGATCGCCGCTGTACAATAGCATAAACGCTTCTAAAGAGGATGCACTCATTTTATTTAGAAGGGGTCGTTTGAAAGAAATGACATGTGATGTGCGAACACGCAGCATTTACTAAACTTTCGGACGTTCCGATGAGACACGACCATCCTCCTATAAAGGACAACCAGCCTACGTGGTAGTCCCTAGCCAACGTGGCAGAAATATAACGGTACTTGGTGCCATTAGCTACAACGGTCCGGTCTGGTTTCGTGCACATTTCGGAGGAACGACTGGTGATGTCTTCGCTGACTTCGTCAAGGAGGTTTTGAACATACTTGATCGCCAGGGTGCTCCTCCACAATTCTTGATAATGGATAACGCATCTATTCACAAAGTGGAGACTGTCAAGGAAGAGTTTGATCAATCCATTCATACACCACTCTATCTGCCTCCATATTCGCCGTTTTTAGGTCCAATCGAGGAGTGCTTTTCCAAGTACAAAAACTTTGTGAAGCGTACTGCTCTCCAGAATCCAGAGCATCTTTTAGTTCGCCTGGAGGAAAGCTCTACCAATATCACTGCAGAGGATTGTCGTGGATGGATTCAGCATTCCATGAGTCATTTTCAAGCTTGCCTTGAGAGAAGATCAATGATTTAAGATAATAAATTTGCTTTTGCTTAGAGGAACGAATTTGCTTTGTGATACACACGGATTTGCTTTATCATTTACACGGATTTAGTTTGTGATATGTACGAAATTACTTCGTGATGCGCACGAATTTAGTTTGTGAGCTGCACGAAAAAATATTTCAGTCAGCCGAAATTGACCTCGAAATCCTGTATTTACGCGTAATTCATTCCATGTTCATTTCAGTGTTATTGGCCCTTTAATCGTGCGTGAACTCAAAGGACACAGAGAGACTCTATACTTGAATGTCACTGTTTTGGATAAGCAGCGTGTGAAGGACTCAATGAGGTTGGGGAACATGTTTCAGATGGCTCCTTTATTAGCAGTCCAGCAAATGTTGCTCTTTTCTCTTCTTCACCTTCTACTTATTTTTAATATTTTGCTTTATCGCTTTGGTAGGTACTGATGCAGTAATTCATTTGTATGAATTAACTGTATATAATTCATAGTTCAAGTTGGTTGAGGTGTGCTTTCGCTCCCGTAGCCCTCCCACTCCCCTTTTCTTTTTCTTCTTCTGCTTCATTTTGTAGGTGCCGCAGATCCTTCAATGGTCATCACGTACTAACTTTATCCTGCATAGGCTTCTCAATTCCGCCTTCTTCTTTGCTTTCCCTCTTTTTTGTAAGTGCCATAGTTCTTCCAATGATCGTCATAACTAACTTCCTTCTACACAGGCTGTTTTTCATTCTTTTCTTCTTTCGCTCCAGGAGAGCATCACCCACTCCGTTAGGAGTGAGTATGCCCCGGATGAGGATACGGTGTATGTAAGTGCTTATCTTTGTATTAACTGAGCAATTTTATGCAGACAGACTTTTTTTTTCGGTTTGTATCTCCTGGCAGCTTTCAATTTTTACCAGTGCCTTAGCTGATTTTCTTAACAAATTGTAATCATACCGTATGCCATCTGGGATAGGATGCGCCGCGGTCCCATACCCACGCGTCATGATCACACCAATGGTAAGTGAGATAGCAAAGTATCATCGAATGTTCTTATCGTGAATGGTTTTTATGCTATTCTGGTAAATTTTGTATCTATGGGGAATCGAGTCTTACGTAAGTGAACTTCTTCTCATAAATGATATACTAACTACGCATATCTTAATTTTTTCTCAGCTATTCAATAAACCGTAATAAAGTACTCCCAATTATTAAGCAACATCTCGAATTTTTACCGAATTTTCATGCCATTTTATACAAACCATGTGTCCATGGAGAGCCAATTTGACGCAAGTTGAGTATGAGTTCCTTGTCTACACATTTTCTAATGACCGTGGATTTGGTTCTTCATTCTCCATGGATGTAGAATTTATCTAGATTAGCGTAGAAGTCTGTTCAGTAGGTAGTAACGTTGCACCTTTCCTTTTCAGTGTTCTCAGATCAAGTGTCACACAAACATGTTTTGAACGATCGCGGTTTATGCAGATCAGTTTCACACAGACTGAATGTACCTTGACCACTTGCTCCACTCTTACGTGCACTTGTTATGCTCTGTGCTGCTGTTGCATTTTGGTTGCAAGTACACGTTATATGATCACTACGTATGTGCCATCTCGTAGTCCTTACGATGATGTCTAAAAGGAATTCGTGTGTGGCATAGGTTATTCGAGCCAAGCTGTCGTTCATCTTACGTTCTGACACCATTTACACGTAGTTTTCGTAGCCATTCTGATTGTTGATCATTGATATATCGTGTCATCATGTCGGTTTGGAAACTCCCAGCGATGTGGATCACAATGCATGTCTCTCTTTAGCCTCATTATTACCTGTAGATCTTGCCAAAGTTATTTGCGCAGAATCTAAGTTTGTCACGCACATCTCGCTCTTATTTAGATGGGGTAAGTCAGTAATTTAACAAACGACTGACTATGAAGTGTGGATTCCAAAACGTACTATGATTGTTAGTCTCATCTAAGCAAATCATTGCATCTCAATACCGAGTGATACTATCAGTAAATATATCTCGCGTCCAGACGTTGGTTGCATGCAGCGAAATCTTGCATTACTAGCTTATGTTCAGTGCGATTCAAGCCTCATAGTATCTGTCTCTCTAACCAACGTGACATAAATCGGAAAGCAAGGTATATATGCATACATTCTACCTAAATTACTCTTAAGCAGAATATCCAGATTTGATCAACTTGGATCAGTTATTGTTGAGTGCATCTGTTTGATCATGTAACATATGATCAATGGCTGATTTATTAGACTGTCAGTTTGTTAGATGGTTGTTATAACCTGAGGTTTAATGTCTGCCGAGTTTTGCCAAAGCACTGAACTCAAAGAAAGGGGATAGACTTCAGTTTCTGTTACAAGAAATCCTTGAAGGTAGTTATTTTGGATTATGACAAGTTGTAGCTTCAGTGACCTTTGCCGGTCTGCCAAACGTCAGTGACAAATGTCGACTCAAAACAAGATATAATCATGCCTAAATTACGCAATAATTGTAATAGGTTGTTAATGGCCAGAAATATTTTCTTTTTCTTTAAAAGAATTGGTAATCAGCATGGCAAGTTACTCGTAACGAAACAACGTTCATACTTCGTCGGTTGAACTGGGATTCAATTACATTGCCAAAATCTTCTGACCATTGGGCTCTTCACCCGACATATGAACTCCGCCTGTTCCTTTTTTTTTCTTGGTGCACTGGTAAGGCGGGCTGCTGCAGCAGCATTTTTTTTTCCTTTTCTTCACATCAGTATTGGCATAGTTGCTGTTACAAAAGGAATTTAAACAGTTACGATTTGCCCTGGAATATACCACTACGACATTCAATTGTCCAACCTATTTCAGCATTACGTAGTACTTTGAAATCAATTATCACTTTTCATGGACGACGGACAGGAAGATTTTAAATCTCTCCCTTTGGTTGACAGATTGCAACACAAGGTATGCATCTATACTACGCCGCCGGAAGAAAGTTAGAATCACATTGCGGAACACAACCCTTTAACCGTCCCTTTTTTTTCCCTTCTCTTTTTGTAACAACCACAGCTGTGGAAAGCGCGTGTGTCGGCGTATGAGGAACTTAAAGGGATATTTAACAAAACGGATAACGACTCCGATTTTTACACCTATGAGTCGTACCTGAAAAAAATAGCAACTGATGCCAACGCTGTGGCGCAGGAAGCTGGACTAAATGCCATATACGCATATGTTGATAATGCACCCAATGCTTCTAGGTAAGAAGCTTTTCCTTATTCGATTGCTGGTGATCCCAGCAGGGGTGAGAAACAAGGGGATTAGGGTACCATCTCGGAAAATCTGGACCAGGATCATACGGAAAGGGTTGAAGATGTGCAACGAACTGACACATGTTCGTTTGTTTTGTCTATTTTCATCAGTTCTCGTGAAACAGTTGTCCCTGCATTGGTCGAGAAATGTTTGGGCGCCCCTAAAGCGGGAACGAAGCAAAAAGCAACAGATATTATCCTATTATTTGCTGAGATCCATGAAGCCAATCCTGTTGTGGTACGAACGATCGAAACGTGTATCTTAGGTCGTTGAATCATCTAAACAAGATTACCTATACTACAGGAACTCGTACTGCCCGGACTAAGCGCAAAACAACCCAAATTAGTTACCCAAGTTGTAGTAGTATTGAGGGAATTTGTTAGGTAAGCATCGGCCCCCTCTTTTCTTTTCTGTCATCTTACCAGTTGAGTAGACAATTTGGCATCAAAACAGTAAGCCCTAAACCGATTCTGAAAACACTTCCCAAGATATTTGGACATACAGATAAAAATGTTAGAGCAGAGGTAATGTGACGACTAAATCAATCGGAAGAAGAGGATAAAGCTACTAACACAGTTGCTATTATTAGGCGTCTGCGCTGACAATTGAACTTTACCGATGGCTTGGTCCTGCCTTAAATCAACACTTGTCAGATCTCAAGCCTGTACAAATCAAAGAACTAGAGGAAGCATTTTCAAAACTACCTGCAGAAAAGGCCAAACCAGAACGATTGCTAAGGTCGGAACAGGAAGCAGCAGCAGCAGCAGCAGCAGAAGCAGAGAACGAAGTTGAAATGGGTACTTAAACATTGTTCAATGCCATGTAGTATGGCTAATGCATACCGTAGACGAAGCAGGAGAAGACGGTGCTGAACCGATGGAGGAAGAGCCGATCGATCCGTATGATTTGGCAGATCCAGTTGATATCACTAGTAAACTTCCTGGAAAATTTTTTGAATTGCTGGTATGTGGGATCCTTGTACATACCAAGAAGTTGAGACGGTATTTGTTATAGGGTTCAAAAAATTGGAAAGAAAGAAGAGAAGCACTGGATGCATTGCTGGAGAGTACAAAAACTCCGAAAATTATGGACAAAGATTATTCTGAGTTGATGGGTGCATTAGCAAAGGTTTGGAGTTTTTCTTACTGTGTCAGGTTAATAATACATTAACACTGCATTGTAGCGTGTAAATGATGCAAATGTGTTGCTTGTTGGAACTACAGTTAATTGTATCGAAGCTATTGCAAACGGCCTTCGACAGGATTTTGGAAAGTATAAGCCGGTAGTACGTATTTTTGCGATTGTATCTATACAGGTGTGCTCAACGATTTGACAAAATAGGTTGCGCCACCCATGCTGGAGAAACTGAAAGAACGTAAACCAGCTGTTCTGGAACAGATCGCTAATGCGCTGAGTGCTGTTCTCGCCACTGTACCGTTAGTAGATATCATTGAAGATATCACAGCGGGATCGAAGAATAAAAATCCTCAAGTTCGAGGAGAATCGATTAAGCTAGTGACACGACGATTAAAGGACATTCGCACCCCACCAGCAAAATCCGAGATTAAAGCCTTTGCAGAACTTATGTTGAAAACGCTGGATGATGCGGATGGAAATGCGCGAGAAGCCAGTGCTGAGGGTCTGGGTACACTGATGAAAGTAGTTGGCGAAAAGGCGATGAGTGCGTGGACGGATGGACTTGATGAGATCAAGATGGGAAAAATTAAAGAAGCACATGAGAAGGCAGAGGTTAAAGTCAAACCCGTGGTAGTAAAGAAAGCGGCGCCACCACCGAAGAAGGCACCTCCAGCTAAAAAGGTAAGTAAACTATTTCTCAGACGGAATGAATGCTGAAATATCGGGGAAAAAACAAGAAGGCACCCCCACCGAAGCCTGCACCGGCGAAGGATGAACCGGAGCCTATGGCCATTGACGAGGCGCCTGCTGCACCAGTAGCATCGCCACCGAAACGAAAACCACCAGCACGGCTTGCTGGAGGTAATATGAAGAAACCCGCCCTGTCATCATCAAAACCAAAAGCAACGGCTCCATCATCCACAGGTCCTAAGAAGGCCGCCAAGCTCCCACCTTCGAGCGGTCCTGAGGAAGTGAGATACAAGTATTCGGCTGAAGATGCTGAAGCAAGGGTCAACGAATTTATTCCGGAACAAATATGGAATGATTTGCAGCAAAGCCAGTGGAAGGTCAGATTGGCGGCGATGGAGTCCTTGCAGAGTCATTTTGATAGTCTCGATCCTTCCGAAATCGATCCTGAAATCGTTTTTCGATGTTTGGCTAAGAAACCGGGATGGAAAGAAATGAACTTTCAGGTGATGGGCAAACTGTTTGGTCTTTTGCAATCGTTAGCATCCAATTGTACCAATTTTTCCAAGGCATGTGCTGCTATCGCCATCCCAGGTATGCGGATTACATATGCTGAGTCTGGCAATTTGTATTGATAACATATTTAGGTCTGGTCGAGAAACTTGGTGATATTAAGCTCAAGAAACCTGCTGGCGAATGTCTTGTTGTGTTCGCTGAAAAAACGTCTTTGCAATTTGTCTTTTCGCAATCTTATCCCATCTGGAAAAAAGCCAAGTCTCCCAAGGTTCTCGCGGACTCGCTGACATGGATCTATTCTGCGGTTATGGAGTTTGGCATTGCTGGACTGCAAGTTCGAGACCTTATTGAGTTTTTGAAATCATCGCTGTCAAACACGAATGCATCTGTACGAACAAATGCAGTAACGGTGCTAGGTGCTCTGCGATTATACATCGGACCAGGTATGTCTTTGCGTGAGATGAGTTTAAATAATACTTATGCAGTGAGTTCTAGAGGTCAAGTCATTTGTACAAGATGCCACACCAGCGCTGATGGCTACCATCGAAGCCGAGTTTGATAAAGTTGCAGAAATGGAACCACCAAAACCGACAAAAGGATCTGCAGAAGGAGATGCGGGTGGTGGAGGAGGAAACGATGCTATGGAATCACTGTTTCCCCGTGTGGATATCTCTGGTCAATTAGGCAAGACAGCTTCCTTGTGTAACGATAGCAATTGGAAAGTCCGTAAAGAAGGATTGGATAAAGTTTTGGCAATCATTAATGACGCTAACAAGCGCATTAAACCAAATCTGGGTAAGTACTCGTGAGTAACGTGAAATGCTCCTGTCTAAATGCTTTGTGGTTTTGCAGGCGATTTTCCGGGCGTGCTCAAGCAGCGACTTGCTGATAGCAACAAAAACCTTCAGATCGTAGCTGTTGAAATTGCTGGCTTGTTAGCAGTATCCATGGGAAAGCCTTTTGAAAAGTACCTCAAACCTCTGTCCGCTCCTGTTACTGCAGTTTTGTCCGACAACAAAGCCAATGTGAGAGCTGCAGGTGTGGCAACGTTGGAAAGCTTCCGAACTATTTGTGGATTGGATGGGATGGTTCCCGGGTTTGCGACAAGTCTAGCAGCAGAATCACCAGCATTACGCAAAGAACTACTTACTTGGTTAAGTACTGTTGAGGACGCTTCCGCTTCTGATCTTTCACCATTGATATCGCCATTACTGTCGTCTTTATTGGATCGCAATGCTGAGGTTAGAAAAGCTGCACAAGCATGTCTTCCCGCAGTGATTGCTAGTGCGGGTTATGACGCAGTTGTGCAGAAGACAGCTGACTTGAAGGGTGCACAGCGCCAAACAGTCGTGCCCATGATAGAAGCTGCCAGAGGCTCAGCTCCCGCAGAAGCAGCACCGTCGGGAGGAAACGCATCTGCCAAACGTACTCCACCTGCGGCAGAGTCCAAACGCCCTGAAGCTGCTCCTAACGTTTCGGAAGAGAAACGTACGAGCCGATTGAAACCATTATCAAAGAAGAAGCCAGGAGTGGCGTCACCCTCCTCAGGAGCGTCCTCTAATGCTTCCGCAGCCGCAGCAGCACCAACGGAACAGGCGCAACCACCAGTCATTACCAGTAATCTTCAGGCAAAACAAGTCAGAGCAAAGAAAGAGAATAAGTGGCAGTTTGATGCCCCTCGTCCGGATATCATTGATACGTTGCGTTCACTGTGCGAAGCCAACATGAGTGCTGAGGTCTGCCGTCTTTTATTCAGCATAAGTCAGAATGCGGAGCGTGATCGTTTGAGTGGTCTTAGCTTGCTTGATGAATGCATTGCATCGCCAGAAGTGTCGATGAATAAGTATGGCATCGATTTTTCGGACATGAAGCAGCGATATGTTGCCAATGCGGATCTTATCATGAAGTACTTGACAATACGTTTCTTTGATACGAATACGAGCATGCTTATCAAATGCTTGGATGTCACTGAGCATCTTGTGGCGGTACTCGATGAAGAAAGCTGTCATTTTTCGGAATACGAAGCCGTTTCCTTTTTGCCGTTCCTGATCAACAAGGTATCGTAAAAAGGCATGTAATCCTGTTGTGCCTAATCTATGATATCGATGTTGTAGGTTGGCGATCCGAAAGAACCGATGCGAGTGCGAGTTCGCGGGATTTTTACAGCTATCTGTCGTATATACCCTGCTAGCAAACTTATCAACTACTTGCTGGATGCTGCTTCAACCTCCAAAAATGCAAAAACACGGTCCGAATGTTTGGAAGAGGTGGGAACCCTTATTCAACGAAATGGCATGTCGGTGATTTTACCCAACAAAGCATTACCATTGATTGCTACTCACATTGGCGATCGAGATGCTGGCGTACGAAATGCAGCTCTGAACGCTATTGCACAGGTCTACATTTTGATCGGTGACTCTGTGATGAAATATGTGAGCCGACTTGGCGAAAAGGAGAAGGGAATGTTGGAAGAACGTTTAAAGGTACATGGCTATCTCTTTTTCTATACATAGTCTTACATCATTGTAGCGTACTAAACCATCAGCGAGTGTGATTGCTGAGAAGGAAGCCCGAGAGCGCCGTGAAGCGGAAAAAATGGAACTTGACGAATTACCTTCTGTGAGCCAACTTCCTCGGTTACCGCGATCTCAGATTGGAAGACCACGATCAGCAGCACCTACGGTAGCGCAGCGTCAAGTACAACAGCAACAACCATCGTACGAGCCTGAGCCTATGGAAGATGTTGCGGACGATTACGGCCACCGAATGAGCGATCCTCGTTCTATCGAACCGCGAAGTTTGCACGGTCCATCGTCTATGCGTCAACCACGAGCTTCCACGCAGCAGGTATTCCAGCAAGCTGTTCAGCAAGAGAGTCGGGAGTATATTGTGGACTATTTGATTGCACAAATTACCAGTGGTGATCCTCAGCCAAGCATTGAAGCGTTGAAGCAGCTGGACAAGCTTCTCAATTCAAAACCGGAGCTCGTTCTGCCCGATATTGAACCATTGATGAACGCGATTACATTGCAAGTCCGCGTAGCTTATTCGACCGTGGATCCACGAACATCGGCAACTACGCGATTATGCAAACATCTTGTGAACGCTCTTGTGTTACTTTTCTCAAACAAAGAATTGGCAGGCGCTATTTCTCAAGGTGCACTCCATCACCTAATCCAAGAGTTAGCGCACCGTTTGCTCGATCAAAACATGCTTTCGTTGGAGTCTGGACCACAACTTTCGAAGGCTTTGAACGTTGCCATGGTCAAAGTGTTGGAAAACAGTCAGCGAAATGTTACATTCAGGTAAAGGATGGTTGATGGAAAGCACGGGTGATATACTAAACGTTTTTCTAGTGCACTGTTGTCGATTCTGGGGTCTTGCGCGGCCAGCCTGCGTCCTGGGGATTCGCCCGCTGCTCAGGAGACTAAATACACTGAATTGATCATGAAATGTCTATGGAAGCTCGCCAAGACAATTCAGGAAAGTCTGCACAATGGCCTTGTGAATCCCGATGAACTGCTATTCGAAATCAACAAGTTCTTTATCACGACACCACCTGCTGAATGGAAACGACGGGCAACGGAGAACGTACCACTAGGGGAGATGCCATTAAGAACAGTCAAAACTTTATTGCTTGAGATGGTGAATGGCCTAGGCGAATCGATATTCCAGCATTTGACGTTGATCGAAGATCCTCAGCGAAGCAGTGTTTACCCATACTTACATCATATGCTCGAAGCCTGCCGTAAGAAAGAACAGATGCAATTACAACAGAAGCAGCAACAACCATCGAATGACGGTTTCATGAGCCATTCACGTAATTCATCACTGAGTCGGCCCCCGTCAATTTCTTCTCTCAAATCAAATGGAATGGGAAGTATGATGCGTTCTACATCGATGGCTTCGTATCCATCCTCCGAAGGGCAAGGTGAACCCATGGGTCAGGGACTTCCCTTATCCGATGTAGCTTCAGGCATGGCTGGTGCCCCTAGTTCCCAGAGTCCACGCCTTGCTTCTTCCTCGCTGAACCAAGTACAGCCAATGCAGGTGGATGAACCGATGGACAGCCCAAAAACGCTTTCGGATTACGAGATGAACAATTTACTAACGCAGATATTTGGAAAGATCGGATCCCGCGATCAAACAAGGCAGGTAAGGATAAATCTTGAAATATCTTTGGCGACAAACTGAGGAACTGTCCTAGGGTATCGTGGAACTTTACGAATTTCAGAAGAAATATCCATTAGCAGAGACGAGAGTCAATGCCTTCCTTAGTCAAACGGGAACCTATTTCCAAAGCTATATCCGCCGTGGTCTCAGCAATCTTGCTGCAGAAGACAATGAACTACGCGCGGCAACGCCAACAAGTGTTGGTACAATCGACCAACAAAGCCATTCGCCTGCAACAGCTTCCCCCCCTCCTACCAACGCAGTACCTGCATCCAATGTTCACGAGTACAGACAATCAACCGAAATGCATCAACCTATTGGCGATAGAAGTAGCCTTTACGGAGGTAGTAAGAGAGAAAAGGAAGCGTTAGCATTGCGGATTATTTAATTAATTGCTATTTTTTTTTCAGACGACCACGATCCATTGGAGATGAAACGACGACTTCGTCGTCTACAGCAGAAATTTGGCTACACGAAAGAGGTGCGTGGGAAATAATGGAAAACGCGTTTCTAATTTTCTTGTTCAGAAGGAGGAGGTTCGTTCGGCATCCCCAGTTGTTGGTGGAGCAGGCAGTGTGACATCTGAGTCAAGTGCTGGAAGACTTGACGCCTCACCAACACAGGCTGGTTTCTTTATGGATTCGAGGTCCAGTCATGTAAGTTTAAACCGTAGTATAGAAGGAAAATGGGATCTGAACATTTGCTCTAGGAAGCATGCTCTACGCAAGGTTTTTCTTCCAATGGAGAATCTAGCCGAGCGCAATCAGTATCTGCGTTAAAGGAACGGTTGGCTCGAATGAAGCAAGTCATTAATTCGGCTGCTTCTTCTGAATCCAGTATGGATCGTTCTTCTCACGCAAGAAACCCCTCGGACTCTGGCATGGATCGTGATTTTCATAAAAAAAATCCCTAAATATAAATATATACGTCTTTCTACTATCAAGCGATGATGGTGATAATCCAGAGCACAACGGATGATTTATTATGATGGTTTGTGTCTCATGATTGTAGAAATGGTTCGATGAGAGATTACTGTGATTTATATTCAGCATGGCCAGCATGGTCTGCGTTGAGCGGATGTCGCTGATGAAACTCCAGGTAGGACGGATGCGACGGATCATAGCAGTAGCCCATTTTCTGATAGAGCCGCAACTGTTCCATAAATCCAGGGTTCGGATTCACAAAAGGTCGATGTTGCTTAATCATGGCCAGGGCTTCTTTAGCACGTAGATGCCGTTTTCTCATAAGATAGGCAGTGACAACGGTTGGACTCCGCGAAACGCCAGCTAAACAATGGACCAGCAAATTATGTCCACTGCTAAGGGCCGAATCGATGAATTCAAATGTTTCGTCAAAGTACTGCATAATATTCGCTTCAGCGTTATCAGAGATTGGGATAATCTACAACGAGTCCAAGATAGGTGAGGTGATGTACTTACATACAACTTTTCCTTTGGTTGCGCTAGCTTGCCTTATTAACAAATTCATCAGAGGAGTAATGTTGCTTGAAATGGCCCATGGTCAAAATGTGTGAGATGTTACTTTTACGGAGGAACTTTGGTGATTCTAAAGCGGTATATCCACCTATCCAAACCCCAGGAATGACCTCTTGACCAACACTGGTGATCAGAATACCACCAGGTTTGCCGTCTGCACCACATTCTAATGTTTTATAGAGATCATTCGGCGGTGGTGATCGTGTCCGCTCTGTCAATATATCCTTGATTGTTGCTTCATTGCATTCTATATCGTTAACTGTAGGAATGAGTCCCATGACGGGAAATAAAAAGAGACACACTTGGAAGACCTGATACGGGCCTGAAGCGAAAGTGCATGTTTCTAATTCACGTGAGCTGTCCAAAATGGAAAGCGTGAGTCCGTAATGGACCCAGGATCGCCCCTTTTCGAATCTGTAAAGCCATCTAATGCTATGGATCGTTGCTGCTTTTTCTAAGAAGGACAAGAAAACATAGGGTTGAATAGTTGACACTTCATTTTTCTGGCGTCCACTTAGTCTGCATTGGAAGCAGCGAGAGGCTTACATGCTAGAACTGCGATAAGCCTCACTGTGTGTTGTGACCATCTAGATGTTTGTATGGTCTCTTCAAATCCTTTTGTGGTACGTAGCACATGTGAGAAGTGAAGCATTTATCTTTCAAGGGCAACCTCCGCGCAGTGCGTACTAGTCAATAAAAAAGCGCATTGTTTATGCTGACTGTTTGAGACGGCTTCTACTGGCGAATTTCTGACGGTTTCCGAAACTTCCCACATATGCAAGGTGACAGCCACCCGCAGCTTTCCCCCCTCTCCGAGATACCGATGCTCGGAACGTGTTCAGACGAAAGAGTACTGCAGGACTAAGCATCGGGAGAAGGTAGACATCAGGGAGTCTCGTTCCTACGGTAGACATACCTCTTTGTGTATAGTTAAGTCACACATACCTAGATTCTTCCAAAGTAACATGCGTTAAAGAGATGGCGTTAATCGTATGAAAGCATTGATTTAGGATACAGCGTTTCAATCATCAATGAACCCTTTTGCTGAATCATGGATGCGACATAGAAAACGGTTAGTATCGGTGCAAAGTTGCAACCAGTTCCGAAAAAATCGGCGTATCGGTGCGGAAGCGGTGAGCTTAGCCAAGTATTTTTGCTTAGCATTTGTGCAACAGCCCATTCAACAAGTAACGAGGCGGACATGGTAACGCGCATAAATAGTCATGACCCCATTTATCATTATGTTGTCTGTTATTTGATGAGTGGCGTAAATAAATATTTGTGATCGCTCTTGGAGACAGATGTCGTGTCAAGCACTCTTTTCTTTGTGGATGTCATGGGGCTTGCCCATCTTTTTTTCCTCTTTTTTTTTTCGAGAAGATGTTTCATTTATGCCAGCTGGATGATTATATATAGAAAGGGTAGCTTCTATTTCTATGAAGTATTTGTAAGAAAGAAAAAAAGAAGAGGGCTTAGTAAGGTTGTTGCTGCTGTTCGTAAGTTTGATGATGATACTGCTGTCCGTAGGTCTGTTGCTGGTGCATGTTTGTAGTTGTGGTGACGGTTGTTGTGGTGGTTTGACCGTAGCTGCTGGTGCTGTATCCTTGCGATAATTCATCTTCGGCCATCAATTCCTTCACTTCCCAAACGTTTTGTTTAGATCCGACAGAGAACTCAAGATCTTCTTTGGTGATTGAGTCCCAGTACTTGTATACCATCATAACAGCCAGGAGAGTACAGATGGTGGCGAAGAAAAGACCATCCACATAATGCTTGACTTGGTCACAAATGACAACCGAGAAGATATAGAGAAGGACCTGGCCAACGATAAAGAAGGCTGTGCCGAACAAGATATCACCCAACGGCCAACGATCATCTAGCGTGTTTACGACGAGAATAATCTGCGAAATAACGTAGACGATGAAGCAGATGCCGTTGATGATAAAGTAGAACACCCAAAGTGCTCCAGGTGACTTGTATGAGAACGGACCAATTTCATTGAAGGTTGCGATGGAAATAAAACCGACGATAATAAACAGGACAAAGCAGCTGAGACGGATAGACTAAAAGATAAATGTGAGCATGTGTTTGTTACAAGAATGGAGCTTGTTTATGTGTTACCCAAAGTGATAGAGGTGTGCCATCCTCTGCAAATTGAAAACCAACGAAGCCGTTCAACAACAAACACCAGAAAGTGGCGCTAACCAAACCAGTTTGAACGGCCGTAAACCACTAAACACCGACCAATGTTACATGAGTCTGAGCGAACGTTTTACATGTAAAGCTTACGGGGTAGACAGGTGATGCTGTAGGAATAATACCGGTAATAAGAAGCATTTCAAGAAAGACAGAGAGCATATAAAGGTAAAAGAACATGACAATTTCCTTGCGACCTTAAGGGTAATTCATCGTTACTAAAAGAGTTCTTTGCGTGTTTCTTTTTTCGTTTCGTTTTTCTTTTTCTTTTTTTACCGTACCGACAGCTGTATATTTAGATCGGATGTGATAAATCATAATTGCCGTCATGATAATAGCAACGATATCGATAATCAACGTGGCTTTATCAAATAAAAGAATAGGTTAGCATCCGAGAAAAAGGTTGAATTAGTTATTATTTACCTGGTTGGAAAACGAGGTTGCCACCCAAATCAACGTTACGAGAATAACAGACGGGTTCAATGCCATTGGATTGACCAATCAAAGGACATAAACTGAGCGCAACTGTCCGACAGATACCATCGAAACTAAAGGCGTCAAACTGATAGGTAATGACGACCATGTTGGTGATGCTGCCACGGAATTGTCACAATGAGCAAAAAAGGGAGAAGAGAAAGAAAGGAAAAAAAGAGAAGAAGCGGGTAGTTACGAAAAAGAAAGAGGGAAAGAAGGAAGCGAGATGCCGAGAAAAAAAAAGAAAAAGATAAAAAAAAGGAGAAAGAAAAAGTTTCTAAGGGACGACTCACCCACACTAAGCGCACACACGCGCAACCTCTTTTGACGACGACTTCCATCTCCCGTTGAAATTTTATCCAATCATCGATGAATCGTATATATATATAGATCATTTCACCAGCTCCGAAAAAAAAATAAAAGCAGTTACAACTTCTCAACTTCCCAACCTGCTTGTCATTTTGGCGCTCGGACCGTATGATTCATTTAAGAACTTAAGTGTCATATTGCTTGAGTGACAGCAACCATCCAGAACAGGTTAAAAGGAATAAAAGAAGTAACTGTTTAATCAAGAACTTGCCTATTGCCCGTCATTTGCCCACGAGTGTCCCCTTCCCCGGGCGAGGCCAATGATTTACCTATCCTCGGGCCGCCCAGTGTGTGCATTCACTCACGCAGTCGACACGTGCACAAGGTTCAGATGGGTAAATACCAATTCACTGTGTTGTAGGACAAGGAAATGTCCAATATTCTGCAAAGGAGTCCATTGGCCGAAATCGGTCAAGGCTAAGATGGAGCAATTTCCGTTTTTCGATCTGGTGGTACGCCCTTGTCTGATTAGATTGTTTATAACACGACAGTTCCTACATCTTAATTTTCTGTTCTTTCTTTTACCTTGACCTCTTCCCCTTTCCTTTCCTTTATTCCAACGATGATATCCCGTCGCCTTATCTCGACGTTTCTCCTTTTATTCGTCTGCTTGGCCATTGTGCATGCTCAGGGAATTAGCAAGACTGGAAAAAAGGACGGAAGAGCTTTCTATAAAGCGGCAAAGAATCTTTCTCGGGGCAATTTTCGTTTTCAAGCCTACAGAAAGAATCAATATCTTTCGTTCATCAGCAAGAACAACATTGTCGAGCTGCAGTCTTCCGGTCAAGATACATGGGAAGTGAAGCGTCACAAGAAAACCAAGTACTTCACTGTTCGCGGACACAATGATGCCCATCTCCAGAAATGTATTTCCACCCGATGGGAACCCTATGGAAAAGGCGGTGGGTACCCTGACGCAGCTGTCGTAAGTTGTCAAACGAGAAATATCGCATGACAATAACCTTAATTTTTCTGTAGCTATGGCAATGTGAAGTCGATACGAAGACGAACAAGAACTACGGCGGCTACGACCCTATCTTTCCTCCTAAGCAAATGTGGCTTGCTGTGCCAGATAGATATCGCAAAGGTTATTTCAAAATTGTCTCGGCTTCGCATCTCTACGATATGGTTCCCAGATGCATCGCGCACAACAAGATCAAGGGTGGTACTAAACTGGTCGAATGCAAAGTGAACACTCGAAACGATGACTTGCTTTGGAAAATCACTAAAGCTTAAAGATTATTTTGCTTATCCGCCAAAAAACCCTCGTTGAATACTGGCTTATTCGTATAAAGTTCTTGGTGGAATAGTAGTTGTCCGTGAATGACCATATTCGCGGATTTTTTGTCCGACCTGCGCTTTTTAGGAAATCGTTGTATTGATAAAGCTGAGTTTATTCTGTCGGAGTCAGATCTCCTGGTACGTCGGAGATTAGAATCGAGGCTGTGTGATCCCTTTTTTTTTAGGGGGGCAAAGGTTGATCTTCTTTCGAGACAGCGTGAAAATAAAAGTTCAGACAGTAATGCCATTTGGGACGAGACATTGCAGACATTACTTTAGATGACATATTTGGTGCTACTCCAAGGCAAATTTCTTTTTAAAGGCATCTGTCCCAAATAGTTTTGGCATGCACACTTCGGCAATGCGATCAGTGAGGATATCGTCTTTTCTGAGCGAGTTTCTTTGATTTGTGCCTTAACTTTTGACCAGTATTCTTCAATAGGATCAAGAAAGAAGGGATAACGTGGCATGAATAATGGCTTATACTCATCTTGTTTGATCAAATCAACAACAAAACACTTTGCAATTATCCGTTACGATGAACATGTCCTTCTTGTTATGCCTATCCAAGACATCTATCACTGATTCCAAAGAATTTACAATGTAGTAAGTCATGGTTGCTTTGCTAAGGGGCATCTTGTTATTGATTTTTTTTAGCTAGGTTGCTGGGGAAATTCTTCTCAATCAATGTTGCATCCTCTCTTTTCAACAATATAACTATAGAAAAGTTAATGGTTCCAAACGGCGAAATGCATTCTGTCGTGCTTAGATTCACCTCCTTTTATGTGCGCACTTTCATTACAGCAGGATCTCTGCTCTTCGACCAGGTACCATTTCTCATCGATTGAGAGTGAGACGTCCAATCCCTCGAAGTTCTTTCACAATTCTTCGTTTGCACACCCAAGAGTAGTACTGTTGCCTGGCAAAAAAATGGCAAAATTTCAGAACGTTATGAATTTAAGCGCTTTTCATTATTCAACCTATGTATTTTGTATATGACGAATGAAGAGAAAATCAGGATTGTTACTCTTCATCAAGTTGGTATAATAACAAAAGAGATTGCAAGGAAAACTTCGGTGCCTTAAAGAACTGTCTATCATTTCTTACATAACTGTGAAACGCGAGGTTCGGTTAAACGATCGAAAGGATCTGGGAGACCAAAAATACTGAAGCAGCGTGAAATTCGAGGCTTAATGAGAGATGTAAAGAGAAATCGCCGCGCAACATTAAATAAAATTACAAATGCACTGCCAGTCAAAGGTCAACAAGGAGTCATCTAAGCAAAGTCCACAGGAACGACTTACTTCCCTAAAAAACATAAAGATTAGATTGTTAGCAAGTGGAAGAAATAGTTTGGACGGATAAAATGCCGTTTAGAAAAATGAAAGACTCTCCAAGGGCTAGTTTCTGGTGTCTTGCGTATGAAGCAGACAAAGATGAATGACTTAACGCACCTAGCTGGATCTCCATCTTTGCTGAATGAAGTGACCAGTTTACTGCACTTAATCCAGTCAGATGCTAGTTTGATCTAGAAAACTGCAAATCCTGGTGGGGATTGATAAAAGACAGAAATGTTGTCAATTGAGTACCAGCTTGATTTGGAAAATTTATCAGACAAAGAAACTTCGTGATATATAATACACCATTATTTTGAAAACTCTATTTTCCACTTCAAAGGATGCCACCGAAAAAAAAAAGCAAAAAGGTTACTTTTATAGCGATGCACTTAAGTTTGAAAGTGTGCTCTGATACCAAATTTTTAGGAAAGAGAAAGCGATAATAACAGAAATGTCGCCCAGCCCGGACACCTCGTAAGTTGGAATGAAAGGACACTCAGTATTGCTTATGAATCCATCTCCAAGTGAGACAGAGGACGTAGAACTTCAGGCGGCTATCACAGAGAGCCGCCGTGTCGCCAGTCGTAGCGGAACGTCGGAGACCAGTCCCTCCACTGCACCGGTACCGCCTCGTCAGCTGTTGCCAGTTAAAGCTGCTAGTTGTCCTGAGTCCGTTGGACATCGCTACTCTGGTATGTCGCCTTTGGATATAATCCTACAGAAGAAGCGCGAAAAAGCAGACGAGCTTGAACAAGAGGTAAAGTAGCAGGAACAAGGTAATACCGTGATTCTTCCCTTACAAAACTAGCTCATATACCCTTATTATCTGATAGTTGTATGCAATTGATGCCACAGATTAGGTCACCACGATGCCCGAAGCCGGCAATGTCCCTTAAACAAAAACATTGATCCTACTGCTCAGGAAGGCAAGTACATTAGCTTATATCGTATCCATTTTCTGACATATTCGTAGACAACATGGTATTCAGGAGCCATCGTAAGCGGGATTTTCTGAAGCTGAGAAAACAATAAGAGTAGTCGGGGGAAAACGTCAGCGTAGGGAAGCCATTAATGAGTAGACGTGTCGAAACGGTATCCTACTTGCGTTGCAAAAGGCTGCTACGACGATCAAGTCCCTCACGCCTCCCGGCGACATCGACAGTGCCCATACCATATCGACTCACTTGAAGAAAGGCTAAAACGTACATTGGGTGACAAATATCAGAGATTTGTTCGAAAGATCGGTTTAAGCACCGTGTTACGGCTAACACCAGACCGAAGTGCTGAATTTATGCGACATGTCGACGACTTGGTCGATTTTCAGCGCGAAGTTGCGATCGAGTCTCAGTGTTTTGCTTCATATTATGTGCTGCAAGTTTTGGCTTCTAACCGCGAATCGATGCCTATTCTTTTTTCACAAACATTTTTCTATGTTTGTGTCCAGCTGGTGCTTGGTACGTCGATCACAAATAAAAGCCGAAAACTTCCACGAACCGACGTTAGACGGTCCTTCCAAGAATTTCATCGCCAATTTCCATCCTGTCTTGTAACAAGCCGTGATCTACCTTATGCGCACGCAATGACATCTCTGGCCGTGCAATCGGCGGCTATATTTGTCAACTCTGCCACAGAACCATTTGAATCTCGCACAATCAAATATTTCTTTTTTAGGTTACGAGACCTGGTACTTGTACGTACTTACAGCCACCTCTTTTACGAGAAGTATTCATCATTAGCATATAGGAAATTACGAAGAAAGATGCGAATGTGATGGCTTGTTACATTTACGACCGTCTATCGTTGGTGCAGCCTCCAAGCTGGCCGTCCACCGTTCGGCGCACCAATGCATTGCAGACGGCCGTTCGTGATATCATTCAGGCTTGCCGTCTTCGTCTTCCTCCAGGACCAATTACTTTGGAGACTCTCTCAGCACATCCCGAGAAATATCTGCCTTTTTTGTATGATATTCTTCAAGGGCTAGAAACATATAACAGGGGAGATGTGGCACTTGCTGAAGAAGTCCAAGCCGTTGCAAACCTTAATTGGGCCTACTCTTCCATTCGAACTCTAAACGAATTTGCTGGTCTAGGCCGCCGATATCGTTCTCGACTGGTTACAAGGATAGTTAACGTTGTCAATTCCTCGCAACCAACACCTCTTGTTGCAGAGCGCTTGTCACAAGAAGCACGTCGGCAGTTGGAGAATATGGTTGAAACAGCACGGGCCCAAATACGAAATTCAAAGAGATATTTACAAGAACTCCAGCACGGAGATCACACAAGCATACGTGGGAGGAGTGCTTTTTACATGAATCGTTCTTAACAGCGAAGCAACGCCGCGTGTTTTCCTTGATTCCAACATATGGTTTCAGAAGGCAGTATGTCACTATCGATATCCAAACGTTTCGGCAATTACTACGCTAAAGCAACATTCCTCTAATTGCGGAACCGGAGGGCGATGACCAGACTACAGCGCAGTATAAAACGGCAACGCGGCAATCCGCATCAATTCCGGACTTTAATAAGATTCGTTGCAGAATGTAAGAAAGAGAAAAATTAGCAGCGCGTTTTTAATGCATTGAAATAGTTTGTTAGGAGACTTGGAGTCGGACAATCCCCCTGAGATTTTTACGAATCTACTGAGAACTGATGGTTACGCAGTCGATTTTGTGTTCGCTCGTAGCATTCATGAGAATGATCGTTTGCCTGATCTCGACAACAGCAATTTTGACACCTGGGACCTAGAACATTCGTTCGAGCTGTGGGGCGCCGACCCCGGTATGACGGAAGTTTATGTCGCCAGCAATGGTCATGGTACAAACTCGCTTGAGCAACGAAGGATGTCAACCGCAGAATTCTACACGATGCCTGGATATCGAAAGACGAACGCAAAGATGCTGCAAATGAAACGAGAAGAACAAATACAAGGAATTGAACAAGGAATTACGACTAACAAAACGGCAAACATTGAGATCTTGACTACGTTCGTACGGTCGCTTTTATCGCGATTGCCGCAACTTTTCCGTTTTTACGATGAGAAGCTTACATCTCTGAGATTTCGCAATTATATCGGCAGACAGCGAGCAGAAGCCAAAATGGTCAATATCTTTTTGGACAGCGGAAAAAAGTACAATAGACGGCAGGCTAACAACAAGACGACGAAAACACAATCAAGCAACTAAAACCAGACGAAGAAAGAAAAGGAAGAGAAAAAAGGAAGACACCAAGTATGTTTCTGAACGAGCAATCATCGTACTTTATTTGCTTATATATCTAACTTCTGTAGAAGACCAAAAAAGGATAAACCAAGAACGAGGTGTTGAAATGTGTTTAGGTACTCAGGATCGGTTGACGAAATATACTGTAAAAAATGGCGTTAAAGCACCATTGTCAGCACCAAGCAACAAGATCCCTTTAGTTGCATTTGGTGATGCCAAGTTCCAGACCAGTATGCGTGGAAAGATATCAGGTCTCCCTGACAGATGTCGCAAGATACTCAAGCGTGCTGAACGCCAAGGCTTGTTGGTGATGGTGAATATGAAAGAGTACAACACATCCAAGATACGGCCCTCATTGTGCATACATTCCAGTTGAACTAATTCTTATGTTTTTCTTTTTAGGTGTGCTCATCCGGTCGCAATAAGCGCCTCGAAAATCTGCAGTTGGATACTGTTGACGGAACGTTGTATAGTGTACTCGCTTGTAATAGCTGTGGTAAACTGTGGCAGCGCGATGCCAATGCCAGCCGCAACATGCATTACATTGCCACGGTAGAAGCTGATGGTCATGGACATCCAAGCATCTTTCTTTCGTAACTCTCTTTCTCCGTGTAACAAAAACACGCTAGACGTTTACAGACAAGCCTTTTTTTACTACTGATAATTTTGAAGCTCATTGCCAATTTTTTTGTCAGGCAACTGTAGAGGATATTGGTATCCACTGAGATAATCTAAGTGGTCCAGATATCATCCGTCATGTCGTTTGTTTGTCACCATCGTCCACAAAAGCTAGTCCCAAATCAGATATACCCTCGTTTTCCAGTATTATAAGAAGTTTTTATTGTTGCTATTGTCGTAGTTGGTTACGTTGTCGTCCAAGTGGTGTGCACAAAGTCAAGTTGGTTGTCTTCTCTATTACCCATTCCTTTATGCAAAGCGAAGACAATATACCCAATATCAGGAAGCGTAGTCCTGAGATGTCAGAGTTTGATCGTGGTGGTGTAATCTGGCTTCACAAGGGAGGAATGTCCCAAGCTGACATTTCGCGCTTGATGGAAGTACCTGCTTGAACCATCAGCTCATTGATCAAAAGATGGAAGGAAACCGGTTCGACAGAGCCAAAGCCAAGGTCTGGTAGACCTAAAAAGTTGAGACCAACAAACGAGACCAGTTTACGTTTG
>JNDT01001417.1:0-36010 GCA_000697055.1 Saksenaea vasiformis B4078
TTTTTATTGTTTTTTCTTTTCATCTCACTGTCCGACTGTGGCAAGAGATCTCAGAGAAGATGATATGAACTAAGAGCTCTTGTAACGAAACGATGTGTTGAAGGAGAACCAGCAATTAATTTGCGGATCATACCGTAAACTAAAAAAAAATTCTATTCCAAGCAGAAACTGTAAGGTATACCATAGAAGAAATAGTGAACAGGTATATAATAATAAAATCCGCTGCAAGGCGATATATAGCAATGAATATGTCAGCAACAGATGACTTTGCATACAGGACAGACTGAAAAAGGATACGTAACAGAAGAAACATCGAAGGAACATATAGATCCTGTAACTGCGCGGATACCTGAAGCCAAGATACACTGCCGGGATGTGCAGTCGGATGCGAATGAAGGGCCAAGCGCTTTTACCTTCGCTTCGCTACGGTAAGCACTTGGCCCTTCATTCGCATCCGACTGCACATCCCTTTCGCCTTGTTATTATTCATAAAAAAATATGATTATGTCGATTACGAAGAAGTGGTCAAGCCTAAAAACGAATAGGTTGATTTGCCAATAAATTGTTATTGGTATTCGCTGCGTCCTACAGCCTTGGTTCCTGCATCAGAGGACTTAGAAACAAAACGAAAGTAATTATGGAGAAAGGCGCGAAAACGCTATGACGATAATCGAAGAGGCGGCTGTGTGGGTAAGAAAGATCAAGGCCCTACGGAAATGATCGAAAAACGGACATCAATATGAGAACCACTGTGAGAAGGCGCCCCGTTAGGAAACAGCACTGAGATTGGCACTTCATCTCAATAAACACGTTCCGATACGTATCAGCCATGATATAGCCTGCATTCGATTCTGCTCGAAGTCCTTTGGATTTTTGTTGCTGTCGTGTGCAGAATTTTTACGATAATCAGAAGAACAATGATTAAAAAAAAAAGATGGTGGTTAGGAGAATGACCGGCAAAAAGTCTTTGGATGCAAAAACTTTGGAAATTGCAGCAAGAATACTGGAACGGTAATCCATTGTAGGATGATACAGAATAAAGAAAATACAGCAATCGAAGGCATGGAAAAAGGCCACATCACAAAAGGACATTCCCAACCGGGACACACTGAAAGGGATACGTGGCAAGATGAAGTATGGAAAGAAGATACATTGTGTAATTGTGAAGATATGATGGAAGCAAGATACACTGGGCCGATGTACATGCAGATGTTCATCACAGGAAGCCCTTTTACCTTCGCTTCGCTACGGTGAGCACTTGGCTTTCCATTCATCTCTGATTGCACAGCGTTTTCGTCGACTAATACTCCTTAGAAAGAATATACGGATACATGACAGTGATGAATAGAAATTCAACATAGAGATGTGCACATATGGTAAGAACTTGAGGACGTGGCTGTGAGCGAAGAATGATGAAGATGCTATGGGAGTAGCTGAAGAAGAAGTGACATCGGTATAAGCAGCACTGCGAGAAGACTCATCGCGAGAAAACAGCATTGATATACTATTACAGCAAGTATATTATAATAAACGTAGGCAGTAATGGTTTACCCTCGATCCCGTCTGATATCATCTTCCCAATGGCAACAGTCGTAAGCATTTTCCTCAGCAGAAGCTACTCTTGCCTGCTGCTAGGAAAAGCTATCTCCTTGAAGTATCAAAAGTTGTATACACTCAAAACATCCGCCATTGTTTTGGCAAGAAATATAATGAAAAAAAAAAGAAGAGTTACAGCAGAATGAAAGAAGAACAGTAGAAAGTAACCGAAAAAAAGGAATCACCGTTGATAAATCAGAAGAGAAGAAAAGCTCGGTAAAACGTTTTTGCGCGCAAAAGTTTTTCGAAAATACAGTATACATATAGAGTAGAATTGTCACCGTACCATGCTGCATGCAAACACACTCCGCGCTCATTTTTCACACGTATTTAGCAGCTGATAGCGCTTGCTATCGCATGCTTTTGCGTATGTACATAGTTAGATATATTACGAATATCGCCTTGTAATGAATCCCACATTTCTCGAATAGTAGGAGCGTTTTCGTGACGACACTAGTTGTTATCTTTCTCGTCTACGTCAACAGCGTTAAAAGCCAAGCCAACAGAAAAGACCAGTGTCCTCCTTTGTGGGCGAGCGCTCTGCGGAAAAGTTCGTGAGTGGCAATGCTCTGCCCTTGTGATTAGACAAAAATGCGGCTGTAGATTCTTAGATTCCATGGTAGACAGCATGTATGCACAGACATTATTGTTTTTCCATTTTAATTGAATTTACGCTGCCCCTTACATCAAACGGCATGTCGAAAGTATGGCATTTTAAATTTTTTATTTTTCCTTGCAATTTTGAACCCAAACCTAAAAAGACATAGCTAACTACAATGCTAGAGGATACTATGATCACTACTGCTTCCACTATTCCGTTCATCATCATCTTGCTTCCCCCGTCGTTGCCTTCGTTCTTTTCGTCGACCGCTCTCTGTTCTCCGTAGTTCCTCGTCAGCAAAGAACTGGGTAGGTTCATCGGAAAAAATGACAGCCTTTTGATTTCTTACGCTGGAGGAAGAACCTGAGCTGCTACTACTTCTACTCCTCGTATTGCCACTGCCGGAGCAAATAGTCGAACCGCCGTCGGCAGAGGTGGCTGATCCGTTTGATAGCCATGAATGTCGGATATCTTTGATTTCATCTGGTAAAACGCCTCCAACGCCAAAGCTGATGGATGAAGAGGACGAACGTATCCTCTGATTATGAGCGTTGACGGTGGCGGATGAAGGGGTATCTGTGGGTGATTGAGCCAAAAGCGAATGTCGCTTTGCACGGTATTCGGAAGGTCGCATGGGCTGCTGTTGCTGCGGTTGTTGTTGTGGCGGTGGAGGCGACTGTTGCTGTTGCTGTTGATGATGCTCCTTGCTCTGTTTCGATGGGAGAGATTTTGTGCGGCGCAGGTTGCGTCGTTCTTCGTAGCGTCGACTGTGTGATAGAAGATCCATTGTTGATGAACCCGAGGCAAGTACGGGAGGAGGAGGAATCGTCACGCTCTCAAGGGTATCCAGACGCAGATAGTCGTATTGACTTGAAACACGCGTGTTCTTATAAACGGTACAAAGAACAAGTAAATAACATGCTGACAGAAAAGTCACTGCCATGTTCATATTGATATAGGTTGTCGGATCGTCAATGTAGTACCGCACATGCCGTAGCCAACCAACATTTGTACCCATAAACAGGACGCCACAGGCCATGGCCATCAAGGATGATAAAAGGCCAGAAACCATGGTGATCGAGGCGAAGAGCGACTTATGCTTGCATGGTGGGGTTGCTTGTCCAGTAAGTTGCCGGTAGGCCGATTGATGGTGGAAGTGATGATGATCCCCTATTCGTTGCATTTCCCCTTCCTCCTCCTCCTCCTCCTCCTCCTCTTCTTCGTCTTGCTCTTCGTCACGACTTCCGGTTCGATAGCAAACGAGACGTGGTATATTTTCGGTTGGTGATTTACGGAAAATGATCTGGATCACACGAGCGATGGCACCAATGATCATCATATAGCCCAATACACTATGCACTTGGGAAACATAGGGATCATCATGTGTGCGACCAGCAATAATGGCTGACAAGGAGGGTTTTCTGTTAGAAGCTTCCGTTTCCTACTATTCCGGCTTACCTCGGCCCGTTAAGCAGATAATAAATGCATTGACGATGTTTCGTTCTCTCATCATAGGCATCCATGTCTGCATGCTGATCGAAATGGAAAACGCTCCACCTGTAAACCATAGAAGTCCCAGATTTAATGCACGCCAATCAGATCCCAAGATAGGTATATCTGACACAAAAGAATTTAGCTTTCTTGCGCATTGAACTTCTTTTTTTGTTTTTTTCCTTTTTCATTACCCGACATCAACAAACTCACCAGGCCCCAGAATGTCAATATTAAACCTTCGTAGTATTCTGGAGTGGAAGTCTTTGGTAATTTTAATATTCCCAGAAGGTGCGTGATCATCAATGTGCCAAAGATGAGAAAACCGCTTCCCATAATGATCGGAAGAAGTGTTTGGATATAACCGTCAAAACTTTCGGAGAACGATAGAACGGCCAGGACCAAATAACTGTAAGCCACGAGCAGGCCAAACCACGCCAGTAGGAGATGCAGTTTTGACGGGATATACGTGAACCATTTTGGAAATGGTAATCGTTTCGCTACATCGGTCTTGGAAAGGCCTAATAACGCTTGGGCAAGGACCAGTAGTAATAACAGATGGCCTGTGATAAGTAGTAAGACGTTTGGCTTCGAGGCATCGCGTGGTGTCATCCACCCGGTAGTGAATGCTACCATGGCAAAGGCTAGACCTGTTGCCAGGGTAACGTAGTGAGATGTTCGACGTCGACGTACGCCCTGAATTAGCGCAAAGGGATAGCAGCCGAGGAAGGCAATAGCCATGGAGGTTACGTGAATGATGACGGTCGTTTGTCGAAATGGGGCATGGACAGAAAAAGGTTGTGCGGACAAAGAGTCCATGATAGGAAGGAGATTTGAGAGGGGTTTTTTGTGAGTTTACAGCATCCGCTGGGAAGAAAATATACCAAAAAAAAATCACAGCACCATTTTCTTCCACATGAGGAAAGTTGGGAAATTAAAAACAACAAAATGGCATCGATCCATGTGTATAGTATTAAAGTACTTCTTTTTCTTTTTTTCTCTATTTTTCTTCTCTTGTTTATCGTTTGTTTTAACCAATGATGAGCTTATCCTCCTGGAAAGAATATTCTATGTTTCGTGTTTTCTCATTGTTAGTATCAAATTTGTCCATTGAACAACAATAAAATTTTCAACATACCAGGAATTTCGAGATTGAGGGGTGCAGGTCCCTTTCGGATGCGGCCCGAAATGTCATAGTGGGAACCGTGGCATGGACAGTACCATCCACCGTAGTCACCGGCCTCACCAATAGGCACACAACCCCTAATCCACAATGACAGAAAAGAAAAAGTAAGCAACAGGATAGTAATTAAAAAAATACATCCACTTACAAGTGAGTGCAGACACCCAACATAACAAGCCATTCGGGCTTCTTCGCACGTTCAGCGTCCTGTTGAGGATCACGAAGTTCCTGAAGGTTCACGTTGTTGGCCTCGGCGATTTCATCGGCAGTACGGTGACGGATGAAAACAGGCTTGCCTCTCCACTTGATGGTGACGTTCTTTCCCTCAGGAATGGAAGCAAGATCAACTTCGGCCTTGGCCAAAGCCAACACATCAGCGGAAGCTGACATGTTTGCCAAAAAGTCGCTCACAGTGGCCTGAGCACCAGCAGCACTGATCAAACCAGTGGTACCAACCATCATATAGGCGAATGCACGGCTCGTCTCACCGCCAGTGTTGTTCTTTTTGTACTTTGAAAAGTCAGGCACGGAGGTCGTATGGTTCAAGCGCTTCTGGAAGCTGTTGATAGGCGTCACTAATTTTTGTAAGTCGTATATAAAGTTTCTAGTTGCTCTTGGTAAATTTTGCTTACCATTGACCGAGGATCGGCTGACCAAACCACCAGCCGAGCGTTGGGTGGTGGAAGCACCAAACAAAGAGGGCGTCGACGAAGTGTGGTGATGTTCATCCTCAGAAGAGCTGGAAGAGACATGGAACACCTGTCTCAAAGCGGTACCAGATGCAGGCACATTTGTATAAGAACGGTTGACGAGAGAACGCGCAAATGTACGCGACAAGGAAGCCATTGAGCGAGAGAGGGGGGTTAAGTAAGGGAAGACAAAAAGAAACGAGCACCCCCAAGCGTTTTTTTTTTGTTTGGACGTCATCCGACACTCAACTCGACGTTTCTCATTGGCTCAAATCTAACGGAACTCTTTCGTTACACCAGGATCCTGGAGCATTGCTTGTCTGAACACATCATCTTCAAGAAAGAAAAACCCCACTTTTTGCACCTTTATCCGATCAAATAGAAATTGATAAAGTGAAAACAAAGCGGAGGCAATGAGCAGAGAAAATTTCTTGGGAAAATATTATACTAGCCGTCCCCTCGAAGTTCATTATAGAAAGTAGAAGCATCCTATATTACATATCTATCTCAGATTTCCAATCGACCACCACGTCTGCGCTTATACTGCTCCCATAAGGTGTAACCGGTTCCCATAAGGCCAGCTAATAAAGCAAGATATCCAAAGGTGTCGCCAATATAGCTGTACAATGTGCCTCGGCGCGTTTGCAATGGCAGCTGGAAGATGCGCGTTTCATCCGACAACGTCGGGATTTTTTGTGTAAAAATGCCGTTAGCTGTTGGTTCAAAAACGCCAGAAAGACCTTGCGACACACAGCGGAACATAGTGAAGCCATTTTCGACGGCACGGAGGGCGTTACCCTGCGCGTGATACGTTCCTATAGGACCTTTTTTTTTTTATATCAGAGACAGTCAACAAGTAATAATTCATTCTTCTTACCCCACGTTTGAGAAGCTTGTAGCATCAAATCAACACTATTGCGACCGGCTTGCCAAATAAATTGAGCGAAGTTGTAATCAAAACAAATAGCAAGACCGATTCTGCCGAACTCTTTCGTATCTACGTGAGGAACCACTGGTTTTCCTGGTATTTGAGGTTCCTACATAGAAACGTCAGGGAACAGAAAAGAAAATGATAGATCATACCACAAATGGTACAGGGTGAGCCTTGTTGTAATTGATCAACAGTTTGCCCTCAGGAGAAATAAGTATGAGTTTGTTTTCTTCTGGAGGCATTGGGGTTGTTCCGTAACCAGCAGCTAGATACACCTGGTGCGTGGCAGAAAAATTCTTGGCTTGTTCAAGGAAAATAGCTTCATCCTCCTTGTCCTTCGTAAGCACAGTGAGCTCAGACCACAAGACCAGTTTTGCACCCTTGTTTGCTAGCTCAGCTGATCTTTCCAGCCAGTATTCGTAAGGTCGCTCAGGTCCATTACCTGGAGTCCATCCAGCCAAGCAACCGACAGAAACAGAAGGCGGTACATACTCGGCATAAGGCTTCTGGTAGAAAGAACCCTTATGAAGGTTCACCTGCGCTCCACCATAAACGTAGACCAGTCCCAACAACAAAATGTAAAGCACAAATGGGTGCTTCGCCAGAGGGTAGTACTTTTTGAAACAGGATCCGGCAACCGGACGGGCGTCACATTCATTGGTGTCCTCACTTTCAGTCGTCTCCGATAGCGCGGAGACTCTAGTAAATAGAGTTGGTAGTTCCAAAGCTGTTGTAGCAAACAAGGCAACTAGGAAATCGATACTAGGTCGTCCAAGTAGAGAGGCTATTTGGATAAAATCAGACCAGCCCATGAATGCGCTCGAATAAGTCACGAAGTCGCCTAGCCAGAACCCTACAATCAACCAAATACCCGTCCATAGACATGGAAATACAAGGACGCGGCGGTATATGCATTGCGACTGTACGGCCAAATAGTCAGCTATCAAAGGAACAACACATAGCAGACTAACGGCGGCAGAAACAACTAGACATGGAACATTAAGAGGATTCTACATTAGCTTCCGGTCATTTACCAGCTATAAAGGAGGGATTCTGAATGCGAGGCAGATTAGGATCGAGGTCAAACGCGCCGAAATAACTGGTTGTCAGAGCAATGGCGTTAACGACATAGAATACGCCGATATTTTTCCATTGTTGACGTGTATATATCAAGGTTGTTGGTATGAGCAACCAAACACAAAGTGGGATAGCCTGGTAGCCTGACCCAAAGAAGCTGCCAATAGTTTGTCAGCTTCCTATATAAACAATCTGTCAAGTTTCTTACGATAAAATAAACAGAGCTGCAATATATGCCCCGTGAGTCAAGATTGCTTCCTTCATAGAGAACCGAGAAAGAAGGGACCGTTGAACGAAGTCGTTATTATGCGAAATCGGAGTCAGTTCTCCCGTGTCCGACGCAGCGGCACCTTTACCCTTCCTTGCCCATGAAATCAGCGCTCCGCTTAAGTTGAAACACAAAGTTCGCAATCACATTGAAAAAGAATCAGTCAAGAGCTAGAGTTGCGCTTCTTAAACGTTAGGAGCTCCAAAGTATCGAAATTCAACACAAAGAGATTTGACCCAAGTCTCAATTAGCATGTGAATTAGTTCTATTGTTTTTGCTGTAAGATTCTCCGTGATGAATTGTTACTCAGTCCTACCCAATTAGGTTTTTTTGTTTAGTCAATTTTTTGCCCATCTCAATGAAAAATTTTAATAATCCATTTCATTTTAGGTTCAAGAACGAGCCTGTGAGACATAGATAAATCAGATGTTGTAGAAATATAAAGCATGAGAAGGGAACAATTGGGCCCTGCACAAAGGATATATATTGCTACTTGAGCATAACTACGGTGAACGAGAGGCATAATGCTCCGAGGAGACCACGTCAATTACCTTCTTGTTGGAGTTCCAATTACGAAGTAAGGAAAAAAAGATAAACGTCTTATGTCAACAGGAATTTGTGTTATCTATTCTTCAATAAAGCTTGTTGTTGAGCTCTTCAAATCTCTCATATGGGATGAAGTCCAGTTTTTGTGATTACAGTTCTGTCATTTCTCAAACCCGAACATAAAATTGCTTGCAATTAGTTCATCTACAACCTTGTTGAATAAGCAATAGGGGGAGGGGGGCTGGTGGTACATACCATCAGGCCAAGTAAAAAATTTATCTTCGAATGGAACATCATGGGGAGATTGGCTCGGCGTCTCAGGTCGGTTTTAGCTGTAGCAGTTAGCATATCAACGGGATGCACATGTAGAAATTTGTCCGTCCTCATTGCTGTAATGATGTAACCCCCTAGATGTAACCCCCTAGAGTTATAAGCATCCAAGGTATGTAGAAATCTAGTCGTCCAGCCAGTGCTTATCGATGCATACCGTGGCAGACATCGCACTCATAATGCGGCTGATTTATTATTATTCGACATCATGCTGCGTTCACTGGGTAAGTATATTGTGCTAGATGCAATACACTAAGTTTTACCTTGTCTGGTTCCCGCCGCCCCTTCTTCTCTTTTTCAACCGTGATAATTTGTTATATTTGACAAGATGGTTGTGGCTTCCAGACTCGGGCGAAGTCTTTTTAAGCGCAGTTTGTACGTTAACTTCCCGTCAAAGGACGATTGCCATGTTAAGAAGCCAGTCCTATCAAAAAGTTTAGCCCGAGAGATCGCTACAAAAGGAATGGTATATTAAGGCACATTCGAATAAATAAACAGTACACGGTCATATTCAAATGGAGAAGCGGTTCGTTCAGGCGTACTTGATTGCAAGGAACACTATGCTCAGTGCGATTCGAATAAAGAGGATCCACCGTGTTTAGTCCTGTTCGAATAAAGAAACGGTGCATTAAGCAGTATTTAAACAGTGGAACAGCGTGCTCAATCACGCCGTAATACGTTATGATCAAGCGCATTCGAATACCAATGAATGCGTTCAACTGAATTCAAATAACGATTGGAAAATGCAGTTGTATCACACTGGAAGATAAGATGGAAATGTGTCGTTAGTAATTTCCCGTACGTGTCAAAGAATCACGCGAATACTGTTACAAAACCGTTGCTTTCGGTTTTTTGTGCCTTCTCTGCGTAATACTCCCTTAATCATGTTACTTACCAAGCATATCAGGGTTCTTAGTCTAGCAAAAGCGATGCTTCCTCTGATCTCTCAGGCGAAGCTCTCTGGTCGAACCAGTTTCCCATTTGGCAACTGTGCTTTATTGATGTTCAACGTACAAACTGCGCTTAAAAACATTGTACCTGTTTTTTTTATTTTTCATAGGCAAGATTTCAAGCTACTAGCCGCCTCATGACTGTTCACAGAAAGACATAGTGACATTGACTTGCGAAAGGTCTTCCTTGCCAATCGACACTTTTGCTGGATAAGTTCGTGGCGCCAGCTGCTCATTGAGCAGGCCTATGTCCGACGCTACTTGCCGATTACATCTTATTCAGCCAGGTGCTTGTCTTCCGACGTACTTGTTAATGTGGAGGGTTATAGCTTGGGTAAGGGCGGTGCAGAAAGTAAAACGGGGAGTTAGTCGTGCAGCTCATATCTACTAAAGTCCAAGCCGTCTTTTGTGTCACGCGCTTGTAGTATTTTCCTCATTTGACCTAATTTGGTTGATGATCGGCAATTATGACGAGATACATCATCTCAGCAGTGTCCAGTGGTCTTAGGCAAGTCAACAAACACGTTAAAGACCTGTCGGCTGCGAATGACGCTAATCATTGAAGCAGATTGACATCATTGAGCCAAGTCAGCATGACCACACAACGCATGTAGACCAGTGTCTCCCGATCTGCACACCATGCAGCCGCCAGTAGCAAGATTAACCTGAATGCCGGATCACCCGATCAATATGGAATTCACTTGCATGTTACCATATTCCTGGTTTCAATTGGGCCGGCAAAATGTCTTTTTACCAAAATATTTGTACTCTACATACCCGAGCCACCAAGTACACATATGAAACGTCAGTTACTGACGTAACAATAAAACTGTAAGGCAAGGAGGTAAGTCTGTGTGATTACGCTGGTCATTTGATTGCGAGAATAAAGAAAACAACATAAGGGGGAAAGGGACGGAGTCCAGCACGCTCCTTGATGGCACCAGGAAACTGCGGTTGATACCCACAGCTATGGGTTTTCATGTGGCCATTTCATTCTCTGCAATGTGCAATTGCCTTTGGCGCGTCGATGCATCGTCTCTCATGATAACCGCACAGCAATACTTTACCTACGAAATCTGCTGTAGCCTTATCTTAGACTGCCTTGTCCGAACGTTCGTTGTTACTTTCCTGCTTTGGATGTTGGACCGTTATCTTAGCACGCTTGTCCTAGCAACTGCCAGGCACAGTCCTAAACGATGACTCGTTATCCTCTACTATGGTTCCGTTTTCTAGGTTTGCGTTGTTGTGCAAACCGTTTGTTGTAGATTTCTCTGTCAAGGAGGTACTTCCAAAAGACATGCTTTCACTAGTTCATTTGTATGTATCTAAATAAGGTTGATGTTCAATTCAATAAAGCTCCTCGTTGTTTTTCATACGCACTTCCCAAAAGAGTCGCTTTTCTTGAGACTATCGCGTGTGTTTTCTGGAAACTACAGTGCCGTTTTTCCTTCGCACGAATCAAATCTTTGTAAATTCCAAATTTGGATACGATATCGTTCCGTACTATCTGTTTATCGCATCATTTGCTATGCTACTCTAAATAAATTGTGCGTTCATGAAGATCCCACTTGCCTCAAGAAAGAATTGAGTGTGCGGTCATTAGGACGTCATTTTTTCGTCAAAGAATCAAGTGACCTACATCAACTTTTCCATGCTTAGTAAACCAATGTCATCTTGCTTATCCCCAAAGGGTATTTGCGCGACATAGTGGACGACATCGTCACATATGTGACCCATTAGACCAGTCCGTAGAAGGAATTGATATACCACATAGAAGCTTGTTTGTATAGATAACAAGTATCATGTTGCTTTTGAACATCATGAGAGTTCCTTACGTTATGCAACACCACAATGGGCTAGCGGATGTCACAATCAGTTGGGTACGTAAAAGCTTACAGATATACATGTTACATAATTCCCGATGGTTTAAAGTCATATCCGATGATCTTGCGCTCATCCTGAAAGAAGACATTCCTTTTGCCATGTCTGCGAATAAAACAGGTACTGAATGAAAAGGGGTCCTTTTTCTGGCAGTTCTGCTTGGTCCATTGAACGTTACTACACGGCCGGAGAAACCACCGTACTTGGTCTTCACCTGACCCGTTAACTAGAAGACACCTATGTAGTGCAAAATTCAACCACTCGTAAAAAATGCTCTGAAACGCACGCTAAATTTGATGTGGAGAAACAATTTAAAATGGAAAAGGTACGCCACAAACATGGAATTGCAGGTGGTACTCCATGGCATTAATCTAGTAGACTTCAGAAGAATGATTGGTCGCGGTATAGAACGTGGTGCATCGCAACAGTCTGTCAGGATAGGTATCCTTGGCGATTTCGACGTTGCACTACTACTCATTTGTCGCGAACTTTGAGAAGTCCTCTCGTACGATATGCCAGCGGAGAAGTAGTACATGGCCAATGCGCCGAAAACACAGACACGGTGGTCGTGGGGCCGGATGCGGCTAGCATTTGAAAGATTTCTTTGATTTTGCCCTAGTCCATCCGCAGCACTAACGTCGGGCATCCGATCAACCGTTCACCCTTAGACTCCTGGGGAAACAGGTCGCACAGCTCCATATCATGAGTGTTTCACCACGTAATAGCGTTCTATCCCTTAACAGATTTTTACGCTATGCTTATCTCGTTGATGGTAAACCAACAATGGTAATGAGAGATAACTCTCTATTTTGTATACTTTCTCAGCTACATGCTAAGAAGAAGCTATAAGAGCAGGCTCAATGAATTACAACTATCAATCGGAGTCTATAATACAGTCAGCAAGGGAAGACGTTTATCCCAACTTATAAATATTGACCCATCACAATTTCTAAATAAGCACGACTCTCACGGCACTTCTAGATTGTCTACATTTTGGATCAAGTTTATAACACCGTTTACTATCCACGAATTGCTTTTGATACTTCTCGAATAGATCCTGTATCCATTGGAGGGTCCTAGTTCATGCTAAGTTAATTGATATTCTGATGTATGTTCAATTTTTCCTTAGCGAAAATTTGAACCCTTGATGACACAAGATCTATTTGGAGTAGCGTAAAAAGCAATTCAATCACAGTACTCAGGGGCGTACCTGTTTTTGGGGAGTATGGCGAGCACGGTCCTCAAGTTCTCCCGTTTCCGTCGAGGTTTACCATGTTACCTGTTCTTAATCCTTCCTAAGAACGCCGTCATCGATGCTGGAGTTGGCCATTAGGTTTCTAGCTGCTTGGACAACATGAAGTTTGCTACAGCTTTGATGTACCGTTGTATCGAACTCATAGTTGGTGCCATCACTTTTACGATTCTTTTCAGGTTTCCTTGAGGAATTTGTGACTTCATGGAGGAACGCGCAAGTCTCTTCTCAGCTGGGAATACGGCCGTAATTCGTAGCAATTGGCCATATGAAATTACTTAAAAGTTCGTCCTATAGCTCTCCTATATTTTCCATGAGTGGCTCTTGCTTAGGGCCGCAAGCTAGCATGGTGTTTTTCGGTCGTTCCTGCTTATTCGCTGATCGTAAGACGTCCGCAGACGACGACGCAGATATTGATACTCCTCATTGATGCTGATTCTCATGATGATAGAACGAAACGGGACGGCAGAGCGTTGTGAAATAATAATAACAAACCTCTTTTGATTGAATTAAGAAGCAAACAAACAAAACCATGTGGAAGCAGAGTTTTTAAGTCCTCTTAAAAGGGGCCATCTGAAGTACCACAGTGTGTGGTGTTTCAGTGGGTCACAATTCAAATCAGTCATCCCACCGGCTGACCATCTCGGCAGATGATTTACACGAGTCGGAGCTACTTGCGCTTTTTCATTTCGATTTTTTTGGGTATCTGTTCAGGGATGACAAATGATGATGCAGGTAGATGAGATGGCATTTCCATGGCGTAATGAGAGTTTCACTCCCCTTTTTTCGACAGTAAGATAGTTCATATGCATGGTGGTGTAGTAATGTTATGTTTTTCCTGTTCGGTGCTAATGGTTGCGCAACGAGGCTTATGTACGTTCTCACCAGGGTCGGATCCGATCATCCGGTGGGAGAGACTATCAATCTCACGGCTATTTCGAATTGTCCGACCTTAAAGAAACAGGTTATCTCCAACTCACGTGTTTGGTTTCTTGTAAGTATTCATGCAAAAAAAGAGTGTGGATTCAGACGGATCGTCAATTGCAAGATTAAACCTCCTTTTGGATCCACTGGAAATAGATCGGAAACTTTTTAAATAGCCGCACTCTGACGTTTGATATGATTCGGGTATCAAAATTTCTGCGTGATTAGTTCCTTATACACACAGAAAAAAAATCGTTAGTGCGAGCACACGGAAATCTTTCATGACTTGGTACTACATTCAGGGTCTGTAGCACTTTTTGTATGATGTTAAAGGTAATAAAATAAGATAGCTATTGAATGAAAGAGGTTATTACTGAAAACCCTTGTTTGTTCTTTTATTCTTTTATTCTTTTTCGCAAGGGGGGTGACCCCGCCACGTGGTCGAAAGGGACGGTCTAAAAGAGATTAACACAGATCGACAGTAATAAATAAAAATCGGAAGATCAGCAAATTGCATGGCTGCAATTGGATTGCTTAAAAAACCAAGTATGGGGGTTGGACTTATTCGGCGTTGCCAAGGAAACTCATTCACCTATGAAATACTTGGCATAAACACTCCTTTTTGTCTAAAAGAGCATAAGAAAAAAAAACAAAGAGAAACAAAGAAATGACCTTGTGGTACAAATGGTTAACTCGTGTCAATGGTCCACATTAAGATTGGAATTGTAATTGACACAGCGAACAGTTGTTTCTTTTGGTATGACGACAATTTTTTTTTTGGAACCATGGCAATCATCCGACTCCCCGCTGCCCACGAGAAAGATGACTTTTTGGGATAGTGGCGGCTTTTTGTTGGGAAGTTTAAAAATATCTTCTGTGTTTTTTTCTCTCTTTTTTAAATTGACCTTTCTTCTCCTCAGTTCATCTGTTCCTTTTTTTTACCACACTTCTTTCTCCGTTCCTTTAACAAAAAAAACTATGCAGTCTGAAAAACCGAAACTACCTTCTATCAAGTTCATGCTTGAAGGTATAACGGCTGAAACTGAACAAGATGATAAAAAGCAACAACAACCGCGAGGTCATAGACGCCATACCTCCGATCAATTTAGTGCTTTTACACCTTGTGAACAACCAAAGCGTCCAATTGCTGTTCATCCGAACAACGCGACCTCTACTGTAGCTGGTTTACCAACGCATATGCAAAGTTTGTCTATTTCAACTTCTCAGCCTTTGCCAGTTGAGCCAAGCCTAACTACGGATGTGCGTCCCACTGGGTTATCACCTTTCTATCACTTGGCTCAGCACCGCCCAAGCTCTCTCTTTTTACATCACCGATCACCCAGAAACATGCATTCTCGATCCTTTTCTGACTACACGCATCCATACACCAATCATCACCATCACTCCTCGCATTCCACTAGCACCACAAGTAGTTCTTATCTTGCTCCAATCGCTGTTCATCGTCGGGCTGTATCTACCAACACGTTGGACTTGATTTTGCAACCTACCATGCAAAAGCCGTTGGAGCAAATGAACCCTCCATCCCTGTATGCGTCCTCCTCGGCCTCGACCACGACCACGAGTGCACCCTACAGTCCCACCATCGCGCCTGTGTCACCCACCACAGAGGAATATCAGTCCGACGATTATTCCGGGTCGGAGAAAACTCGCTCTCCCTCGCCCCAGCAGCAACATCATCGCCATACACAAGAGCAGCAGCAACAGCACCCGCCAAATAACAAATATCATTGCCCCTATTGTAACAAGGGTTTTTCAAGACCATCTTCGTTGCGTATACATACCTATTCCCACACAGGAGAGAAACCATTCGAATGTCCAGAAGAAAACTGCTACCGCAAGTTCAGTGTTCAAAGCAACATGCGCCGCCACCTTAGAGTCCATCGCATGGGTAGAACCCTGAAGCGATCTCCTAACAACACTACTAATCATAACGACCGACCAATGAATACACAACAACAACAACAACAACAACAAAAACCCATCGCTGCAAAACCCGACTGGATTGGTGTCAAGCAATCATCATAGATTTTTTTTTCTCTTCTTATCTTCTACACCCTTCCCTGCGGGATGCCGGATCATCCGTGGCAGTAGATACCATCTCACCTCGCTTATTTCCCCTTTTCCTTACACCTCTCTGTCTGTCTATCTATCTATCTCTCTCTCCCTTTGTTCTTTTTTCTTTTTGTTTTATTTAATGCTGTTCATAATATAAAGACACTATTTTTTCTCCTTTGTAGAGGGAAAAGAACAAAAAACAAGGCCTTTGATCGTCGGGTTCACAGAAACGACCGATTTCCTTCGTTTCCATGAGATCACACCTAAAAATAAAATAAATGTGATCAGCTGATACGGGCTTTGTCCATCTCACCCAAGGATCGACCATGATCAGCAAAATGGCCGATCCTGGTCACTTCACAATGTGTATGCAGTCTCAACAATGTGAGTAAGAAACAAATGCCAAACGATGCATATCCCCGCTTAACCGAAAGATCAACTTCGGTCTGCGGCACAAGAAAAAAAAAGCAGTGTCGACAAGGTTGAGCTGAGATTAAAACAAAGGAGCAAGACGGATAAAAGGCTTTCCTTTTTCCCAGTGCCTTACAGGAACGAGACCCGTAAAAAAAAGACAGGATAACCTCGGTGACGTTCCGTCGAGACAAGATAATTTAAAAAAATTAAAAGCAACCTTGTTATTGTCCCTTCTTTCGAACCAACTGTGTAGCCTTTGACGGTACACAGATCTCCATGCTTTAAAGGCCCCTTTTCGATCAAAAATAGGGGGTACAAGGTTTTTTATACACAAGGTTTGGAACACGTTTCAAACCCAGCTAATTCCTGGTCGATCAGTGGCGTGTTCTCGCTCTCCCTTTGTGCGCGTTGTGTAAGCGAGCGAGCGGGAATGAATGCATGGAAGCGTGTACGTTCTCTTCTTTTACGAACTGAACGAACATCGACACAAATGAGGAGATAACACACAGAGGCAATGCTTTCTGCGGTGGCTTACTGTTTGTTTTGTCAACATGGCGATCTGTCTTTAAGACTGACAACAAGGTTCAACCGTCCTGATCTATATCCGTTGTTCCCCGCTCTTCGTTTTCTCCTATTCTCTATCCTTAAATGTAAAAAATGTCGCTTGACTTTTGCACCTCAGGGATTCATGTCCTACACCCTTTCTCTTTTTCGTTGGGCTGGATCCAAATTTTTACATGATCGAGTTATAGAGATATACATGATGACTTTTACTGCAGTACCACCTTTTTTGGACATCTACTATCGCTTTTGGAAATAAAACAATCTGTCTGATGGCGTACCTATCAAATTGTGTTATCGACATCATGTGCTCTAGTTACAGGTGCAACAAGGATCAAAGAAGCTTCCAGCAAGAGTTCGACCCTTATTTCGTTCGTCTACGTCATGTGATGATTGGGTGGCTTATTTTATGTCTGCAAGTTCTCATCCTTGGTGTAACCTTCTTCCATATGACGTTCTTGTGATCGGTGGCTAGCTGAAGGTGCACGGGAACATGGAAAGTAAAAGAATGACTGTATGTTTGCTTTTAAGAAAAATAAATGCCCACAAAACTAATATTTATTACCTTAAAAAAGAGGAAGGACGACAGAAACGGCAGTAGTTGGATTGACAGACGAAAAAAGGAAAGACAATGCTATGCTTGTTTTTTTAAAATAAAAAAAGAGAAAGGGTCGAAATGGATATCGCCCAGTTAATGACTTTTTGCCCAACGATACATAAGTTATTTGATGGTCGAGATTTGACCTGACAGCATCAATCGAGGTGTCTGCCGTATCACCATGACAATGCCATCGTTGGTGCAACTGACGATGGCCTCGACTGGTTCTGTCAGACCATCTGCTAGTAACCAGTCAAACCTTAGACGGACGACCATACTATTTTCTTTCACTAACGCCATGTATGTCTGTGCTACCACCCGATCACGTTCATGAATAAACTCGTATAATGATCTTCCAACCACGGTATCTCCTGTTGTCGCCACTATCCGATTAATCAGCTTCGACACAAACACCACAGTGAGATCGTCGGTGTATCGATTCAATATCAGACAGAAGCGCGGTTCCTGTGAATGTACGACTTCGTTCCCGATCCATCGATAATTGACGTCCAGCGTCTGCTTCATTTGTTCCTGTCGAAGGTTCCATGCACCGACTCCCTGTAACGTCCCGTCGGGCATACAATTAAGTACTTCGTCGACCGAGCAGAATCGCATTTTATGGGCTATTGACGTTTGATCGCGTACAAAGTTGGTCGTTACTAGAATGTCGTGGCAGTGATGCACCACCGTCTCCAACGTCACATAGCTACCGTTCTTATGTTTAAACCGGTAGGACACCATAGACGACATACGCTCATTCATGACATTCGACAGGTGTACTTGCTTCAGTGCATTATGATCATCGGGATGGAAGTACTCGTATCCTCCCTTGCAGGTCAATTCCTCGGGTGTCCAGCCGAGAACATCCGTAACGCTCTCGGAAAGGTAAATTAAATTAGCTGCTGCCGTGTTGTCATATATACAAATGAAGTTGTGCTCGCTCATGGTCAAAGCTTTTTGTGTGTAAACCAAAAAAGGGGAGAAGCAAGCTACGGAGAAAGAAAAAGTGGACATATATATACTGTGAGGAAAGTAGCGGGCTTGATCCTATTCACGTGGTCTTTTTTGACTTCAGACGGGTGCAAAAAGTATACAGTCATGGCAGTTTTCAAAACTTTCAGCAAGTATATTTAGGATAAGCGCCAATAACTCCTCTACATTAGTGCCAACAGGGGTTAAGTTAACTATAGTAATAAAAACATACAGAGCCAAGCCATACATATGAACCATCTTCACTTGTAATATGACCTATTCGAACAGTTTTCTTTCGGATCTATAAGGAAAAAAAAGCTTATAGTGACTACCCAAAATTTAGGATTTGTTTTTTGGGGTCCTAGTGCAGATCTAAAAAGATCCACCGACGAAATTTTTGTCGTCATAGTGAAATCGCTACGCATCGTTTGGTTGACTTTTTACAAGAGATATGTACCCCCTGCGCAATTCGAGACCGGAAAGTCTAGTTAGCGCATAATAAAAAACGAATTGTTTCCATACAGCTTAAAAGAACACAGGTCGCGTACCATGTACCTTATTTTAGCGGGGGTCGACTGACCTACAGAAACGAGACCAATTCGTGAAACAAAAATTTTAAAAAAAAGGAAATGTGTGACAAAACGCGTCGCTTATTTTCTGTGATGGTGCTACAACTACCACTGCTCAATGAGAACAAGGAAAAAAGGAGGGAGAACAGCCATTTCTTTCTCTTGCGTCGCGCTAACAGTGTGACATCGATTTCATTTTATTGCACGGTTGGGGCAGTGAATTAACCAGAATTGACGTCTGAGGTTGTCCCTGTACCAACTCCTTGGATGTACCACAGTCCAACATGTCATTCGTTTGTTTGATACAAACCTAACATAATTTCTATCTTCGCCGGAATGTAACTACTCTCCGGACATAGAACTATCGTACGGCAAGAAGAAACCATGATGACCAGTCTTCCCGCTTTAAGTATGTTTGTTTATCGACAGCATACCACCTTGAAGCTTGTCGACATTTTTTAATGCCACCTTTGCTCCTTAGGGCTCAGAAATGTGCTGCCTCGTTTTGTGCTTTTCTCCTGACACCTCGGGTTTGCTGCATAAGTTTGCGAACTAAAAAGTGTCTGAGGCTAGGATTGAATTGGACTGCATTAGATACTTCTTGAACCTTCATATTAGGGCATATGCTTTTTAGACCACTTCCTGTTCTAATCATTTACAAGTTCGGCATGCGCAATCATAGCAGAAATCACCTAGTTTTGCCCAGAGATCCTACGTGCAGTATTGTTGTACCAGCATTTGGAGCGGCGCGAGAAAAATAATATTTGGGAATCCAGAAATGCGATAGTATGAAACGTTCGGATGAACAAAAACCAAATTCCAGTTGCTCCTGCAAAGCCAGCATCTGTGAGTCCCAGTAATGGTGCATCTCACTTCCGTAACTAAAAGATAAAATTATTTATCCTGCAAAAAGCTGTCTTACCATGCAAGCTTTTTCCAACTTCTTTCCCCTTTTTCTTAGAGCAACGATGACCAATTTGCCTACTGAAAGGCTAGTCACTCGTTCATCGGGAAAAGATTTCTATCTCCTTCGATGTGTTCTATGTACTCCTGTACCGTTTTATTTAAATATCTAAGTTACTCCAAGGTGTCATTACCAAATAGTACTTTCAATAAAATTACACCAAGATCGGTTTAGAGCCGTTCTATTAAAAAGGTCTAGCCAACATCACTTGTGTACCTGGGACTCATCATCCAATTTATGCAATACAGAAACGTACTAAAATTCAGCAGGTAGTTCTAAAGAAGACCTGGACGACATGGGATCATGCCCCGCTTGCAATGACTCCTCTTACATCCGTTTTGATATAACCCTTGCCCAATAACTAATGTTTACCAGAGAACTGATCAAATGAATGAATTGCCTAGTCAATCGTAAGAAAGTGCTAGGGGCCACTTTGCCGTACGCCAATTATCTTTCTCTCTACAAAATGTACAAACGGGGCTCCTTACAGTGAACTTTTACGCTGTGTATCTCTTTACGTTCTGTTTTTTTCCCCTCGTAAATAAGCAAAGCGCCGAGAAAATCTTGATGTAATCACATGGCTTGTTTACTCGGCATTATGGAAAACCGTCTTGTTGAATCTTGTGATTTCCTATGAAATTGACAAGGTAACACGGAAGCTAGCTTTAACCAGATTTAACACGAAATGGCAGGATACCAATAAGTAGAGTATTACTAGAAGAACCTCCTATCTGTCCTATCATGAAAGCAGTTTCGTGTTGGTGCAAGATGGAAATTTAATCAATTTATATAAATGACAAGGGAAAAACGATCATGATTTATATTTTTACAGCTCTAGAATCTATGATCAGTAAAGAAAGTTGGCATATATTACAAGCGTTGCGTGCTAACATGCTGTTTTACTAGTTTTATGAAGCCCCTCTCTCTTCACTTTATCTGTTACTCAACTATCCTCATCAGCATGTCTCTACCTGTCTCACGACTATCATGAATAATATCTCGAACAAAGCCATTCATTACGGAAAATGGGTTCTTGATTAACTACTTTTCCTTAAGTAACAAATAGCCCGTCAGAATCCTGTGCTACCTCAGTTCCCGATAGACTAATTTTTAGTTAAGGACAATAGTCAAGCAGGAACCCATTTTCCATAGTGAAATTGACTCAAACAACCAGCGCAACCAGATACATGCTCAGCGTCGACGGATAGATACACAATCGAATCCACTGATCCCGTTGTTAATAGAGTCACGGCCAGATTCTTTAGGAACGTGCCAGTGGAGTCTCTGTTAGTTCCAAAAGTAAAACGAGTGTCGCCTTCCAAATCATCTACGAGGCTACCTTAATTGGAAGAATCACTAATTTTTTTCGCTACAACTGCCCATAATCCTTTTGTGCTTTTTCCATAATCATGTGGTAAAAAAGGGAACTTACAATGTGAGAATTTACTGGATTTAGAATCAAGGTTGGTGTCAGATAAACGTTATGAGACATCCAAGGCCGAATAACTTTTGCACTCGAGAGTGATGTGTCTTTGCGCTGGGAAGTAAGTCGTCTTGCGTTAATCCAACGAATAGTATGCACCTGGATAACCAGAATCTTGCACTAAGTCGCTTCAGCGATGGATTTCTCGGTGTCCCATCGGAAGCAGTAAAAATGTCTCACGATAAGGACAGGTGCCACCCAAAGCGATCCGTATTTAGAGGGACGCATAAAAAATTCATTCAATAAACAGTATGTAGTTGATCCAGCAAGCGGCGTTGAAGCTACCGATTTCGTATTAGCTGCTATGTACTCTCGCACGGCCCACGGAATTAGGAGGTTTAACCTCATGTTCCATGTACTGGCATTGAATCTTGCAGGAAAAGTACCACTGATAACTTCGAAGAGGACGTACCATATGAGCCTACCGTGCGCGCTGTAGCTTGAAAATGAATGCTGCAACTTCCAAAATAAGCATCTGAAGTCTAGATGCTCAAAGACAATCTTTAAAGTGAAAAACTGTATCGGCGGAGATAATCGACTGCTAGCTAAGGTGATGCGGGATGAGTCTAAGCATCAATGTCTGCAACTGGCGATAATGTCTTCACGTTTTTTGATTGATTGGTTAGCGTATTACATGTAATTACCTAGTCGCCCACTTGTCGACTTCCTAGTTGCATCTTTCCTGAACGTTTGCTTTTCGGATTGTCGAATCATTTCTGGAGATTCACTGGCTTCTGCCTGTCACATGGACCATTAATGCACCAGCGTGGATGCCAAGCTATCTCCTACTCTTGGCGCCAGTTGTGTGGACTTGCATAGGCGGAAGAAGAAGGTCCCTCTGTTACGCAACCTTTTGTCGATAATGAACGCGTGCAATTTGCGCAAGATTTGGCTGGCCAATAACGTGTTGAAATAACAGAAAGAAACATATGAATGTACAATTTTAAATTGATGGATACGAAGACGTTCCCCAGTCATCTTTAAGCGGTGATATTAAGTTCAATGATACTAGATAGAGATGTTGAAACCAGGAAATAGGAGATACAAATCCTTTTTCTCTCAGGCTCACTCAGATCCAGAAAATCGATACTGCATTATCAATATCCATCAGATCTCATTGTTTTACGCACCTCCATCGGACATCTAGGAAACCTGTAACAATCAACCAGTTCGATGCACCTTCGAGTAGATCCAACAAGATAAACTTCCCATATAAGGGTTCACTGTCTCCCAGCACAACCAGGCTTGCGCTAAGGAAGGGATGAAATATGCGGTTATCAGTATATAAATTGGCGATAAAGTAATACGTTACTTACATCAACTTGGTCCCAGATGAAGGATGTAAGAATGAGTGACAACTGTTCATACAAATAGATGTCATTTCACTTACCGAGTGCGACAAGAAGGAGCTCACTCAGCCAAGGTGGTTCGCTCAGAGGTCTTGTACATTAAAATATGAACATGGAGAATGAATGATCTTGTACGTTTTGAAGAATTTACATCCTTACTGGGATGTTTTTTGGGAAAAGACACGACCAAAGAAGAAAAAAAAGGAAATTCATGCGTCCCTTTAAATACGGATCGCTTTGGGTGGCACCTGTCCTTATCGTGAGACATTTTTACTGCTTCCGATGGGATACCGAGAAATCCATCACTGAAGCGACTTAGTGCAAGACTCTGGTTATCCAGGCGCATACTATTCATTGGATTAACGCAAGACGACTTATTTCCCAGCGCAAAGACGCATCACTCTCGAGTACAAAGGTTATTCGGCCTTGGATGTCTCATAATCTTTATCCGACACAAACTATGTCATTTCTTAAGGGTGGAGGTGCGCCAGTGCGTGCACGTATCCCAAAAAAATCCATGCTTTTTGAGACAACATGATGTCATTTTTATGTCATCTATAAAGTATTGGGGAATACGCAAGCGTTTTCTCTTTGTTTGCACAGATAATCATCTTTCTTTTTCTCACTGATAATGATTGTTGGACCTCTGGATAAAAACATGCTGTCCTACAGCGGCGGCATTGTCGGACTGATTATATTGATCTTGGATTTGATCGTTATATTCGAAGTGGTCAATTCAAATCGTTCTATCACTGGAAAACTGGGCTGGTCGCTGTTAGTATTCTTCTTCCCTATTGTTGGTATTATCTTGTACTTGTAAGTGAAAAGAAAAGAAAAGATGATGATTTTTTGTATTTTTATTTACTAAGTAATCTTTATAGCCTATTCAGTCGTCGTACGGAACACAACTCACGTTACGAATCCATTGCTTGAATACCATGTAAAATAAACTCTACCTATCCAAGTGTACCGAATCAGGTTATTGTCGATCAAATACCACGTTGATTATAGTTGTGTCAAAAAAGCAAAAAGATAATGACCATGGCAATGAGGGGAGGCAAGAAGAAAGAAAAAACACACACGCACAAGCACGCACACACACGCACACACACACACACACAGACACACACACACACACAGAGAGAGAGAGAGAGAGAGAGAGAGAGAGAAGAAAAAAGAAAGAAAAAGACAAGAGAAAGAGAGAGAGACAGAAATATGAGAAGTCCCCTATTAGGTTTGTTGTTCCTTAGCACAGGGTTTGATGATGATCCTACTGAAAACGGGAAGGATGTTTTCTCCTCAAGACAGTAAATTGTTAGAAAGGGAGAGAGCGAACACATAATGGTGCACAGCCCATTTACCCAAGTAACACAAAAGGGAATCAACGTGTGAATGAGGATGAGGGCGTGAGTGTGGTCACATGTCAAATGTTATACGATAGTGATACAACGATTGTGATGTAATCAATGAAAAGAAGTGGCAAGAAGAGAGAAGAAAAAAATAAAATACTGAGAGGAGGTAATGTATTTCTCAAATTGAGGAGAAAATAACAGTCTGTGAGGAGCATCGTTTTTGAGAAATTCAATCGATTACTTAGGGATGTTAGGAGATAAAGGAGCAAAAAGTGAACAAGTTGTTATGAGAAACACTATTTATCTTGAAATAAGGGATGAATGTTTATATTAGTTGCTTCAAATGCCAAAATCAAAAAGAAACATGATATGTTATTTTGGTTTATCCGATAGAAATCAAAAAATCCCAATGTACCATATCATTTGGCGGTAGATGAGGAGAAATGAAGGAGAAAAAGGGAAGAAGTTGGATAAAAATAACCCTTTTTTTTTTTTACTCAGGAAAGCCATAAAATAAAGGCAACCTTTTCATTTCTGAACCTTCTTTGTTTTCCTTTATTTTTATTTTTTGTTTCTTAAAAGAGGACCCCAATGTCCCTTTTGTCTTCTTCTGATATGGATGAGATCAATCGTAACTACAACCGCATGAATCTGGATGGAATTCCCGAAGATGGTGAATTTCCTCGAAGTGCTAGAGAAGTTTTACTCGAGCTTGTAGAACGCGTTAATAGTGAAGAATTACGACAAGCTATGAAAATTGAAATCAAGAGAATGGGAAATGATCATCAACGACTTGTAACCATGTTACAACAACGCTCAGAAATGCTCGAACGTGAAAACGACGAATTACGAGTTATCTCTGCTGATCATCAACGTCGATATGAAAAAGCTGTTAGAGAAATGCAGTTTTTCAAGAAGAAATACGACAAGGCTATGGAAATGAACAAACAGTACACAACAACAGCTACTAGCACTACCACTACTAATAATAATCGCCCGCGTTCAATATCCATTGAATCTGGTTCTTCTGGTGAAGGGCCTTCTACCCAAAAAGTATCTCCTCCAACTCATCTTCAGAGTTATCCATTAACACCTACGAGTCCTCAGCCATCTTCCTTACCAATTGCCGATAATTATGTACCCTTGTCCTTCGAACCTGACTGTAAACAAAAACAACCTTCACGATCCTCCTCTACCTCCACAAACTCGTCTTCGAATGCCCCTTTTTGGGCGCCCTCCGACACCCCCCTTCCTCGAATCCGTCAAGGCTCAACCACAACCATTAATAGTCAGCAGTCATCCGACCAACCCGTAACGAAGACCCCATCCTCCGATGGAACGAAATCGCTACGTGGTCGCAAACATTCATGGCAATTCCTTCAGACATGTCCATCCGCCCCATCCACATCACCTTCCGCAACAACTTCCTCGCCTCCCGTTTCAAGCAATGGAAACGTCCATTCTGTCCCCATGACTCCCGTACGATCAAGCACAGCAACCAACGGCTACACAGGCGCATCATTGATTCAGCAACGACGTGTCGATCCCCTCATCTTTGGAGGTTCCGATGGCTTATGGGAAACCATTGCAAAAAGTAAAGGAAGTGACGTGACAGTTGAAAAAATCATTAGGTAAAGCACATGCCTTCGCAATTTCGCTTGATTTTCACACGTATACACCTCTTCCCTTGTAGTAATTTTCTCCGACGAGGCGGATCACCCAATACTGCCAAGCAATCACCTTCTGCAAATGCAGTGAAATATGGATACGGAATGATCCATGCCTTGATTGTCACCAAAGCCCCTGGCTCGCTTGATTTGCTCCTTCAACAAGGGGCCAACCCGAACGTAGTGACATTAAGTCAGGTGGAAGAAGACAAGGTAAATTTCGTCCGTCGTGTGATCCATCTGATCTCCGACTGCTTTAGGTGACACCTTGTTATTTGGCTGCCGCGGTGGGCTGGTTGCCTGGTTTGCAGAAACTTGTTCAGGCTGGAGGAGATTTAATGGCTGCTCGCGGCGGAGGTTCCAAATGTAAAACGGCGTTACACGCTGCCGCGGAACATTGTCATGCCGCTGTAGTTGAATATATTATGAATGTCACCCAGGGTAAACTCGGTCTAGAAGTAGATGCTCAAGGTAAGGTTATCCTTATTTCCTCCCCATTGTATCCATCTCATTGTTCTGTTATAGGTGCAACTGTGCTTCACTATGCATGTGCGTCAGGTCATACCGATCTTGTATCTTATCTAGCACGTTCATGTCAAATCCCCGTTAATCAGGTAGACGATAACGAGGAACTCCCTCTACACTGGGCTGCACGACATGGTCGGTTAGAGGTGGTCACCTTGCTCGTGGAAAGATGTGGTTGTGATTTCAATGCCTATGTTCCTCGTAAGGTTGGCACGCCATTGGATTTGGCAAAAGCAGGTGGCCAAAAACGTCTGGTGGATTATCTTAAAACGCTAGGTGCTCTCTCCGCAAAAAAGATGGATAGACGACGAGAAGAAGAAATGGCTAAAGAAGTCCCGGTCCATCTCGAATCAGCTCTGGCTAGACATGGCCTTTTCCTTGGAAACAATGAGTTTTAATCTTTCTCTTTGTTTCTCATATACTTGGGCTAAGCGCGTGCGCTTTTCACTTCTCTTTTTTCCGCTTTCATCCTTTACTGGTTACACGTATTTCTCCTTCACCGTTTCTGTGTGTCTCGTCTGTATGTACATAAAGCTATAGCAACGGACTAATCTAGTAGATTATCCCTTAAACGTTTCCTGCTAACTTTGCAATGGGGAACCATGTGCGTACCTATCAAATGATTATCAAGTAAAAAAAAAATTAACACAGTCCATTACAGCCGGGTTATTTTGTACAAAAGTGGCGGTAAAAAAAATATAGTCTACTGAAATCCATCCAAGATGTAGTGGTCCTCCATGCTAGTTTCATGTCACATTGTGAAAATTGCGTCTTTCTGCAGGGTCCAAAAGATGACAGACCCGAAATAACCAGTTTACATGCGTGGAAATTGCAACATCATTTATGCACCAAAATAAATGGCACAGAGCTAAATGAGTCAAACCCCAGTTTCGAAGCTTGTAGCTAGCAAGCTTATCAAAGAACCCTGTATACGCCTACAGCTAATAACTGACATGACCTTCTTTTCTTTTTTTCCTTGCAGTGCCTCCTTTCAATTAATTACGAGTCCTCATGCGTTGCTCATAATTCAGGTACAGAGTATGAAAACTACTTGCACAAGGGACGCATGGTCTATGGATCACGTACAAGACAAACCGTTTCAAGATGGTTTCCACGCGAGAGATACTTCTTTGCCATGCTCATTCAAGTGTAAACACAAAAACGTGTGAATGTTTTCCTTTTTACTTGGCACCAACTCTAAGAATGTGATCTTTTTAAATGCTCCTATAGCTCATATCTCCTACGGTTGGATGATAATCATGGGAGAAGATCCCCCCTCCTTTCTCCCAAAAAGGCATTTCTCTGGTACCGAGATCAGACGCGCGGACCATGTACAAGTTCAATGACGTTGTACACAATCAAAGGAGGGAGGTATCTATCGGAACGGGAGGTGCAAAGACAGATAGTGCATAAGGAGGAATTGCAGGAGACAGCTCAAAACAACATGGTATAGATGAGGAGAAGACCAGATGTTGCATGTCTGTGGGAGTTTCGCTTCCTGAGTCATTTTGCCAAGAGTGTTTCTATCTTCCCAACCATGTGCTGCTACAATTAGATATGTTTCAGGCGGAAAAAGTTTCAGTTACTCAAAAATGGCAAGCTGGGTTTTATACAAAGGGTTTCTCACCAGATCCTAATTACAAATATCCCGAAATGAAGTTTGACAACGCTTAACCTTTCATTTCCTTGTTTGAGCGAAATGCCTGATGCATGGCGATTCCTTTTTCTACCGGAGCACTTTAGAACCCTGACCCTTACCACCTTTATTACTTGCTTCGTATCATTGTTGGCTAGTTGCATTACCCTGATCGGTTTTACGTACTTGTTTTTGCGGCACCGGGACACGCTCAACCGAATCTCCTTACGGTGTGTTGGCGTTGCTGCGCTGACATCAATGATAAAAACTGTTCTCACCATTGCTGCGGTCAAGACCAATGCCAGCAATTCATTTTGCCGCCCTAGTATTGTGTTAATTATTTTCATGAAGATGATAAGCTCCTCCTGTTTGGCGATAGTGGGCTTCAACCTGGTCCTGGTCTTCGTGTGGCATGTTAAACGGCGCGATCTGTTGGAATGGTTTTATTACCCCACAGCTGTGGTATATGCCCTTGTGACAACCGCCATTCCATTGTACGTTCTTGGGAGAACAGATAGTGACAACACCGACGCGTACCAATGCTTGTGAGTGTCGGACATTTGACGTGGTGGGCATGTGCGCATGTTTACGTTTATTTATGGAACATTAGGTACTTTGCTTTGTATTTTCAGGTCATAGGTCACAGTAACTTCTTTTGGGTAATTGCAAGGTCAATCGTAACAAGACGACCGGCACTTACCGTACGAAATTTAGATGTGGTACTACGGATTCACTATGGTTCTTATTGTATTTGCGGCCCTGTGCTCGTGCATATCCTTGATGAAATTAATGCACGAAAACCAGTACTTCAAAGGTGCTTTTCATGCGATGCATGCCGCGCAATGGGAAGCAACACACCACTCGACCAGCGTATTTACGAAGGTTGTGTTCCGCTGTATTCTTTACCCATTAGGTAACATATCAAAACATGCGCTTGTTTTCATAAGGCACCCATTGATGCTACAATATCAGTGCCATTCATAAGCAATGTTTGGGGGTTCATACTACAAATAGCAATCTCGGACCAGAACTACACTCCGTCATTTGCCTTGGCAATGGTGGTGACTACGTTTGAATCATTAGATGGTTAGTGCAGTGAAACAAGGTCACATATCTTACCTTTATTATTATCAGGATTCTTTATTGCTATCATCTTCTTTAGCGACCCGGCTATTACAGCGTATAGAAAGAGGGTCTTTCGATCGAAGCGAGATGAAGATACATCCAACATAGCGATGACGACCATTGCGTATCCTTCAAACGCCTACATAAATACAAGAATGAAACCACGATCGCCAATGATCGGTATGAAATCCTCCCATAGCTATTCAACCCAGGCCTTGCTTGTACGACAGGAAAGTGATAACACGCTGTCTGAAACAAGCGATACAAAGACAGATTACATGTGATATGGCTAGAATGATAGAGATACCCTTGAAATCTCAATTGAAATATGCCCTTGTAGTATCTACTGAGTATCGATAGCCGGACTACAATACTCGATCGGAATAAAATGTATGATAATCAACGCATTTATGCGTCTATGTGAGATTGCCGCCATATTTACCCCTTTTTCAGAGTGAAAAGGATAGCTATTTGACGGCTGCGTACCAGTCCAAATAAAATGTCTCAAATACAGTTCAGTGTAGCATTTGCCACTGTTATTTCTGCGCTCTTTCCGACTTGTAATCAAAAAATAAGGACGCGGTCATTTTCACTGCGATGGCCGAAGGAATAACAGATTTTGGATACATAATTGCATCATTCAAACGTTACTTTGCGTTGACACCACCTCAATTCTGCGGTGAGGAGCAATGGGTCTTTGCGCAGAAAAGCAAATACCTTTACATCTGGATCAAAGGCGTATTGCAACGGTTCATTGTATAGGTTCCCAACGCACCAATCGGAACGCGTAAGATAACGTATTTAAAGAGACGCATGAAATTTTTTTTTTTTTTTCCCTTTGGCTCTGTCTTCAAAAAACATCCTGGTAAGGATGTCAATTCTTCATCACGTATACAGGACCATTCATGTCTTTTTATCTATTGTTTAGCCTGCATGGCCCCTGTCTCGAACCGTCTAGGCTGTGGTGGCGTCTTTACCCGTCACTTAAGTACGTAAAACAAATATTGTCTTCCGCAGCGTCGCTTATTCCACGAAAGAACCTCGCCAGACGCTGCATCGTTTAAAACCCTCCGCAGTGCTTTAGCACTGGCCGCTATGCCAGGTCTCTCCCCAACGTCGCTCCCACCCGGCCAGGGTGCGGGACAGAACTCCGTGATTATGCGGGCTTACCTTCCGGGTAGGTAAATTCATCAAAGAATCTTCCATTTAGTAAACGTGAACACTTTTTTACGCTGCTCCAATAAATTATGCTCGACTGAGGGCAAATTTGATGTCACTAAGCGTATGATCTTGTTGCCAATGCATTAATTAATGACTCTATATTTTATTTTCTCTCAGCGCAAACTCGGCTCTTCATGGACGGGTAATTTGTTTAGAGTAGCGTAAAAAAATTATTCAATAAACATTGATTCTGAAGTCATCTTTTGACGAGTCCAACAAATCGATGTTTGTGTGACAACATTCCCTTAGTATCTAAATAAGACTTGCGTCCATCAAGGGCCCAATTCGCGCTAAGGAAACAATAAACCTGTGTGCAGCATTCGGTGTGATCCATACGTACCCCTGAAGGTTCATATGGCCATCTTTTCCGAAACACGTATGAAGGTATCACCGTCTGCATTTGTCAAGGCCCTTCGCGAGCTAGGATTCTATTCATGTCTTTCAATATGTAGGTCCCATTTAACGAATACTCACAAGGAAAACTCAAAAATCATTTCTTTCAGGAAGACAACGTTCCTTGTGACAGTAATAAGTTTGTGCGGCAGTAGAGGAGGAAGAATGGCGTCTCCATTTTGCTAGACTGGCCCATGAAAAGCCAAGACTTGGATACCATGTAGAGTCTCTGCGACGAGCTGGAGGCTTGGTTGACAAAACGGATTCGAAGATCCGTAGTGTCGGACGCTGCTTTACTCGGGCAGTAGCAAACAATTCCCACACAGAACTTGTGAGAAACTCGTGGCTTCAATGCCCGGCAGATGCAAGACGGTCATCGAGGGCTCTCGATACTACATCGGTTATTGGAAATGGCACCGGCAATTCAAATAAACAATCTGAATATGCAGCACTTTTCGTTCCTTTTTTTTTCCTCACCACGTTCGACGCAGCATCACCGTGCGAATACCGCATAAACACGGGACCAAAATAGTTCGCGGAGTTTGCTCAACTGCAAGGCATTTCCCTTTCTCGCAAATCCACCTTCAAAGGGTTGTAAGAACGTCTTCTCAGTTGCGCCTCCTTCCACGCGCACACCTGATGAGATACGAAAACACCATAAGCCACTGTATTCGGCATATAGAGACGTATAGTGTGGGCATGAGTGCTTGGGCTACAGGTGCAGAGGTCAAAAAGTTTCAGCCTCACATCATAGAATAGGGCAAAGATGAGATGAGGTTTCCATATATGGAATCAGAGTTTTGAAAGTAGAAGTTTGAGACGTCTATGAAAAAGCGCGGGTTATAATTGTGGCCGCTCCCTTTCAGGTGTCAACTTTCTTCTTACTTTTGTTCATGGTAAATCTTCATTTGGCACTTTTCGTGTGCGGCAGTTGTGGCGATCTAAAGAAAAAGCATGGCGACTTCCCGGAGCTATTTGTAGCTACCTTTGAAAAAGCTTCAGTATCAGAAACATCCGTCACTTGGGACACGTTTGACGTTCGCCAGGGCAGATATCCTAGTATTGCAGATCTACAACGCGGAAAATACAATGGCATTGTTATTACTGGATCTTTTTCGTCTGCTTATGACGACGAGAAGTGGATAAAAGTGTTGATCGAGTTCATCAAGTTAGTCCGCAGTGAGACTGATGTGAAGCTTGTCGGGGTGTGCTTTGGACACCAAGTCATCTCAGTGGCTGCGGGAGGAGAATGCGTGAAAAACCCAAAAGGCTGGGAGGTGACTACAATAAACACCGGAAAGACCGGCTCATGCTCACCATGGACATAAAACCATCAGATGGGTTACTCTTACGGGTTCCTGACTCCTCAAGGCAGACAATTTTTCGATACGAAAGAGACATCCATACTGGTGAGACCGACAACCGCCGTGTACAGTCTTTACTTATTCATCCATCCACTAGCGTCTTCATCAATTTCATCAAGACCATGTTCCAACTGTTCCACCTGGCTTCGTCAGTCTTGCTACGGGTGAACCTCATACACCTATCCATGCACTTGTCTCGGATGATAATCAGTGCTTAACTATCCAAGGTCATCCAGAATTCGGGAATGCTTTTACACACGACCTTATAGAGCACGTGTTATGCAAGGGTACTTTGCAACCTGGTCCGTATGTGTATCAAGAGCTGGATATACTGAAGTCCGGATCAGTGGAGGACGATAACAAATGGTTGGTGGGCCAGTTTATCAAGTTCTTTCAGAGCCAGTTGACACTGAAGGAGGATAACGGCGCCAAAACTGTTGCTAGATAATTTCTCATCCATGTAAAAAATAAAACTTCGTTTGTCTGCCCAACGTGAGACAGATAACACTACAATATCCAATGCAGCGTCCATTGACCGCATACGGATGTGTTTGTCAATGATACAGATCCGTGCCAATCATTTGTAGTATGTCAAGTAAAACCAAAAAGAAAAATTTTATTCACAGATCAACCTTATGCTTCCATCCCCGGCGTCTCCCCATAATACTGATCCACCAACTTATTAGCGAAAGTATAAAGCTCGGGATCCGGCGCGGGGGTGACAGCTGCCAATGCATCCATGCAAGATGGCGTGTTGTCCAGGATCTCTTTACCCTATGAACGAAGTTAAAGAATGTTTCTTAAATGTGTCTAAGTATAATGATCTACCTTGTTGACTCGTACTAGTACCAGTTCAACGTAAGAAAGTCCGACTTTGATCAATTCCGCATCTTGAGAGCGAATAAGATCCAAAAATGCTGTATAATTATAGCAAATAAGCCGACGTCCTTATTTGATGGTCCTCACCTGGCAAGAGCTGTCGGTGAGGTAATGCTTGCATGTGTCGCTCTCCATGGGCTGCGATATTCATAAGACAAAAAGCAGCCTACAAGACCGAGTTAGCACAAACTCTTTATACCTGTTGCGCCTTACTCCTTTTCGGATGTCATATGCACTGTGCGAGACCAAATCGGTCAAGTGAGGAATGACGTTCGCATCTTCCACGGCTTGGATAACATCCGGATGCTGACTGCAAGTACAACAATGTATGTGAGCCTATCTGTCACCCACATACACGCAGTCCACAAAGAACAAAAAATGACGTACGATGCTGTAATATTCGAGAGAACCCATAAAGCTTCCTTCTTCACAACCCTGATGATATCGATCTTTATACATATACGCACTTCGTTCTAGTTCCGCTTACCTGCGGTCTGAGTATGTCAGTCGAATGATGGTTGAAATGAAGTTTTCTTGTTGTAGTAAAAGTTCAATATATTCATCTGGTCCTCCTGCAAGGTTTCCTAGTGTTCTCAGCACAGGGAGTACCTCAGGTCCTTTCTCTGCCAAAATTTCCAAATCCTTTACCTGTGTCATTCTTATTAGTATGTGCGTCATCATCCTTTTGGTTGGTACCAATGGTGACGAAAAGCCCTCTTGCATAATCTCCTGTCGGAATTGTTCACTACCAGCTGTCAAGTAGCTCATCACCCAACAAATTTCGGTAATTGTATCGGTCTAGCTCATGATAAGGAGAACGGTAATATAGCTCACCCATGGTTACCGTCTCATCGACCAAGTGTCGTAGCAACTTCTTGGAAATACCAGCTGTCATAAATTCTTGCAACTGGCCCTCTTGACCCCTGGCTAGATTTGCTAGAGCAAAACAAGCAGATTGAACCAGGCGTGGGTCCTACGAATAGAAAGTATCAAAACAAATGTAGTATGTATACATTTCAACGGTTACATTTGAATCAAGCATCCTCACAAGAGGTTTGATAGCGCCATTGTTTCTTATTGTTTGCCGGATTTCGTCATCCTCATCTGTCATATCACCTAGATCTTCTGCTGCCATATTACCTAGAGCACCAGCAGCCAAATCACGCAAGTTCTTTTCCCGTATCAGTAGGAATAAACCAATGAAATGTTCCCATCCTACCATATTGTCGCTATCTAGGAATGAAATGAGGTATGGCACAGTGGAAATAGACTTGATCCACAAATTGTAAGGGCCCGCAGCGATATCTACATAAAGTGGTAAGTCTTGCGGCTTTCGGCATTCATTAGATTTCTATATACTCGAAATAGTCTGAAGTGCTTGCATCTGCTCATCGGACTCTGTTCCTGAGAGCATATGCTATACAGAATTGCTGTTTAGCACCAGAAAGTCTATGTTTGGCACCCGACGTACAGTAAGCGTTTCAATACAGTCACCTTGTGTGATATAATCGATCAACGCTTGAGCAGGTTCCAAAACAAACTTCCCAAGAGACTGAGCCGCATCTAGTCGCACTTTCTTCTCTGTACTTTTGAGGTCTTGCGCCATTGCTTGAACCTGAGACGTAGTAAGGCGGTAATAAGGATCAATATCCTCTATCATTATTACAGAAATAAGTCCACACACATATAAATTGGCAAAGAATTGTTACCATCATGTTCATTGCGCTCTTCATCTTCAGGCTCTGACTCGCCCGCGCTTTGTTGTTCCTCTCGTCGTGTCAAATGACGGAAGCGTTTGGCAGTGATTAGCTGTTCACGATGTTTCTTTCGCAATGATTCATTAATAGCAACTCGTCTCCTGTGTAGCTCCTCAGGAGTTCGTGAAATACTGGTACGCTTATAAAGCGCACGATGGTCATTTTTGTTATTATTCTCTTCCATGAATTTCAATATAAAGCGAGTGAGAAAAAAGAACGGTTTCAGTGGGAAAACATCAGAAGATTCATGCAAAAAGCTCAGACAGCGGTCACAACGTCCCAAGCATGAACTTTTTGGACGATGAAGCAGAGTGGAAAATTTGAAGCGTGACGGTTTTGAGTTTTTGCCGCCCTTGCGTTTTTCTCAAATACTTGACCGCTCGTCGATGGTTTAGTTTAGCGATAGTAAGCCCAGAAGACCAGTAACCAGATTCGCTCATATTAAGTGAGTCGCGGTGATTAATAAAAACAACACGGGTTCTTCCCACAGAAACCAGATACACTTTTATATTGTCTAAACATCGCTGTTAAGCTCAACCGAATTGCCTCACGCTAAGTCGATTTGCGTGTAATTTTGCGTCGAATGAGGTTTTTTTTTGCGCAGGCCAATGGCATTAAATTTGCGTTGTCTGGGAATGAATTTTACAGCAGCCGTTGTGGCACCCTTCAGGACGCATCATTCGTTCGATCATGCAAAGATGACGGAGGAAGGCTCACAAATGTCCCATTACCTATATACATGCATACGGTAATAACTATTAACCATTGTTAGCTGATGTCCTCTACGTTGCAGATATCGAAGTTGTAAGATGACTTTATACGGTATATATATACGCTACGACAAACAGCAAAGGTGCTTGAGTATAGTAAACAATGACGAGAGACAGCAAAAAAAGCAGGATTTAATGGCGGAATAGGCATTGGAACTGCGAAGTATCATCATTAAAATTCACAACGAGAATAAAGGTGCAGCAGTGCTACAGATAGGTCTCCATGACCTTGTGTGTGGATTGGCCCTGGTTAGCGACGATATTGTACTCCATACCATTTGTATATATTTGCTCTCCGCATACAGACGTATTCATATAAAAGGACGGGATTCTAAACCTAGGATCCCTACGTTTTTACCAAACAAAGACGGTACTTACCATTCCGGATGAAAGGCCATTATATCGTGATGGATAACGCACCAATACACCCTCCAGAATCTGTTCGCAATCTGATTTAACATTTGATCAGTCTTTTGATTGGCAGAACACGTATTTTCTTTAAAGTGGATGAAAAACCAGGATAACTTTTTCCTCTTTTTCCATTTTACCTTTCTTCCACTTTTCCACGACATGTCATTGCTTGAGGATTTGCTTTCCTGTTTGCCGATTATTCATC
>JNDT01001419.1:0-62350 GCA_000697055.1 Saksenaea vasiformis B4078
CTGTCACATCATCAACTTCAGTACAGCATCGAAACTTATAGCATCACTTGTTCCTGCATCACGCACACACATGCTTACATATATTATTCTCATTATTTCTACATCAAGTAAGAAACTATTACAGCAGCAAGGACACTTCCAGCAAACGAGGAAAGAATGAGCAAGAAAAGATAAAGGTGATTATACAAATGATAGGCGAGCTCCTGATACAGCAGATGACCTTGTGTAAGGAAAAGACCTCTAAGAGTTCACAAAAACACGGTGTGAAGTCTAATAAATTTACATCTATTTCGGATGAGGATACTGTTAAGAACCAAGGACTGCTAACGAAGAGTGTCTGGAATTCGCTACAAGTTATTGTACAATCAGATAGGTACTTACAGTTTGTACCCCCCGATCAGCCTCCCACAAATATGCTGAACGAGTCCCTGAGAGGCCATACACTTGAAAATGGTGATGAGTACGTAATATCCCTCAATCCAAGCTCACAGATGTTCTGCTATATCGACGCGTCGTTTGACATGCTATTGCTCAATTCTGCCTTCAATTGGCAATACTTTTGCATATTTTGACGAGACCAACATATTTGACAAGACGTTGATGGATGCGCTCTCTCGTTATCGTCAGAACAATCAAGCCTCAGATTCAAAGCTTCTGAAGTGTCGGTTAATTGAATGTCGAGAATCAGCCGATGGAGTACGTGAGACTCGGTTAGGGATGATTTTATTCTGTAGAAGAACAGGGGACTGATTATAATCTGCTATCCAATTAACCGAGCTGACGGAGTGATGCTGAGTATACATTGTGGTAGTAAATGTACGACAAAGAGGTATGGATACAACAGCTTTAGACGCTCTCTGTTATTTCGTGTGGAAGAGCACTTCATTCAAGGCGGAAATAAACGAACGGCCTGAATCAAGCATTCTCAGACACTATTGCACGTTTATGACAACTATAGCAAGGCCCTTAGTGAGAGCATTGTGAATACACTTTTGTTATATCACAAAAAATATAAATTAAATGGAACCTAGTATCTGACAATGGTTAAGCATAATTTATTCGTTCTGTTGTGTCCAAACAACTCAATTCTACAGAATTGTTCCTAATAAGTGTATCACACATCACTCCGCTGAATTCGGTTATCTAGAGGAGTTTTTAGTAAATCTAGTTCCTCGTTCTTTTTCACAAGAATAAATAGTGCACCGAGTCTCACGAACTTCAACGTTTCGATTTCGTTAAATAACCAATACTACATTATCAGACGTGCTAGATATAAATCTGGTGTACATGGATGAAACTATGTATTACTACTGTACCTATAGCTAATGTTACGAAATATGCCAATGGGCGTTTAAGGAAATACTAGAAGGTATGAACATTAGTTTCCGACAGCAAAGTGCACTATAATGGACCACATGCTGTATATAAAAAGTTGATCATTGGGTCTTCTTGCTGTAGATAAAGGCACATCGCTCCTCCAATCCAAATTATGATACATCGTCATAATGACGGTCAACCGTTGTTAGCGCCAGGGATGCCACTGCAACAGCGCTCATCCAAGCCTTAGATAGATCCCTAGATGCCTACATGACACAAAGCAAAAATAAATAAATTGCTTTGTAAAAGAATACCAACAACAATGACATCTGCGCTGCGCCAGCGCGCTTATGTTCTCTTGGTCAAACTTAAAAAAGGGCCTATAACATTCTAGCGGTATAGTAGGGGAAAGTAGTGACATGGTTCTCGCCTGCGAGAAAGACAACAATGACGAGAGTCAAAGACTGAGTTGACGGAATTGCAAGTGAACTAGAGGGAGCGGCCGGATCAAAGAGGAGGAACCGGTCTGAAGTTTTGTTGGTTTGTTCCTGAAATGGTTATGGAAGTACGTTGTCGGAAGTGTAAAAGTGAGAAACAGGGAAGTTATCACACTTTATCAAGATTTCCACGGGTGATCCGTGTCTCTGTGGTTAATCCTATAGCCCTTTTTCTTCATTTTTACAGCGCGGAAGGAACGATACAGCATGTCGAATCCATGCCTGGCAGTCTGATAGGGTCACTTTGTTTACTGACTCACAGATTCGGTCCGTAAGTCGATCGTCCGCTTTCAGCGTATTTCGCCTAATACCTGCTTTTACCTTTGACCAAAATTCCTCAATAGGATTAAGAAAGGGGAAATATGGTGGTAAGTACAGACATTTATAGCCTCTACTCTGAATCAGATTGCGGACGACTGCAGGTGTGTGAATTGGTGCATTATCCATTACGATGTAATGGCCTTTCATATTATTTCTATCCAACACATCCATTACATTTGATATATAGGACAGAAAATGTCCTGTTCGTGTACCAATCCGACCATTAACTGTCTTCGTTTGTTTTCCGTTAAATTTTCTCTTTTTGGACATAGATACAGCCTGAGGTTTTCTCAAAGATATATCTATCACTCCAGCCTCAGATATGGCGCCTACTATAGTAATTGTAACTCCCTTTCCTGTTGGTACAGTGCCTTTTGCTGGTGTTCCCTTCAAAGAACGACCAAAATTTCTTTGAGTGTGCAAGTTGAAACCAGATTCATCGATAAAAACGAATTTTTGATGAAGTCCAAGTCTTCCATCTTCTCCCACTCTTCAATTTTCTCCTTTCTCAAAGCGATCACTCGATCAGAATTCCTTGCTGCAGGAAGCTTTTCCAATTTTTCAAAGTTATACAGCATTTATTGACCAAATGCCTATGCAACGCTGATTCTGAGATAAATAAGTCTTCAAACTCCTCACATAAGCTCCTTTTTATATCGGTCAGGATGGCAGTGGGATTTCTGTCAATATAATCTACAAGAAACTGGGAGTGAGCTTCAGTAAGCTTACCAGAACATCTCATATGACGCTTTCTCTGAACACCAGGCAGACGTCTTTCTTCATCCCTATTGTACGTTTTGATATAATGTTGAGCAGTTCGAATATTTATGCCTGTGATCAGCCCTGCATCCTTTGCTGTTCTTCCTTCTTCAATCACCAAATCAAACAACTTTTCTACTTGCTGCGGCGTATATCGTCTGTATGATCCTCTCTCTCTAGTTTTAGTCAACTGTTCACACGCTCCCTGTGTGTGTTGTTGGTTTGGAAAGTGAACGAGGTTCGTTAAATCTTTCTTTCCAGTGTCATCAACAGATGATCTATCATCTGCCAACCTGTGCATATGCACAAAGGCATCGTCTACATTACCACTTCTTTCCCGCCATACTTCATTCAAGATAGCTGCATATGAATGAGGCAATTCTGTCAGCTCATTCGATTCATCATCCTGATACATGTCGACGGCAGATGAGAAAAATTCATTGATATCCATATAATCACATAAGTCAACCATCATTTTTCAAGAGAAAGATGCACTTCCTTCAAAAATCAGCAAATTCCTTTTTGGCAAACAGCTGAGTTTCTATGACGCAAAAAAGTGTTATCCAGCTAGCGCAAATTTGTTCGATTGGTCAACGCTTTCACAGCCCCCGCGAGAATTTCATGGGGGCAAAGCATTTACCCGTAATCACGTGGCTGGCCGCCGTGAAAAAAAAAAAAAGGCCCCCTACTGTTTTGCACCTGTTATCAACCAACCGCGAGAATGTCAAATATTATAGCTACAATTTCGACCAACAATCCAGATGGTATGGTGTTTTGCAAGGGCTGTAAGGCATACAAGCAAAGTTCCAAGTTCTCTGGTAGAAGGAGACCCTACAAAACATGAGAAGATTGCAGGCACAGGTACCCAGCAGTGAGTGATCCTGTACCTTTAGAAAGGACCATTCCGCTAGACGAGCTTCATGAGCATTTTGTTTTGACGGCTCCAACAATGGGATCAGAGCCTCATGATGATGTCATCTGCTTCAAAGGGGCTATCAGTCTCTCTGTGAGCTGACAGATCTGACTGAAAGAGAGCTTGTGATGAGAATTGTCACCTCCGTAGAGTTATGTGACGGATATAAATATTACATCAAAGATGTCACTGATCCGCAGCTAAAGCGTGGTGTTACGTTCTACGCTGCGTGCTCTCAGGACAAACGTTCACAAAACCAACAGCAAGAAGATCAGCGGAGGCGCTTTTGTAACCGCATCACTACATATGATTGCGGAGGGTTGATCAGTGGTCTGATCGATTATGAGCATAATTACATACGCCTAGAGGTTCATCATCAAATTTACCATCCGAGGCCTGATCCACAAACTTCGCGATCAGTGCCAACGGAAGTCCCCCAATATATCTCTTCGCTTGTCCACGATCAGGACACACATTCATTGTACCAAGACGTTGTTGCTCAATCCCCTGATCATGATATCACCTCAGCGCAGGTGTACTATTGGTGGAACAATGAGTTCAGGCGATCTTATCAGCTTCATAATGATCAGCTTGTATCTTCAAGAGAACTTATAGAGCAACATGCTAATGATGGGTTTCACAAGGTATGTAGAATGATAGGATGAGCGCAAGTTTTACTATCGATAATGAGAGCTATAAAAGTATTAGTTAAGATCTAACAGAGTTATAAAAAAGGTGTATTGGATAAACAGTGAAGGTGTTCGTGCTTTGGGGTTTATCACGCCCTTATTCGATACTATCTGCAATTCTTCCAGTGTTGTGGAATATCACGTTGATTCTACCTATAAAACCAATCGCGCAGATTGTGAACTATTTGGTGTAATAGCAAATGTAAATGGCGCTGGTTTTCCTGTCGCCTATATGTTGTTAAACGTGAGAGGAGCTCCAGAAACAACCATTCAACCACGAACACAAGCGATCGAACAGTTCTTCCGACGTTTAAAAAAAAAAGGCCTTAAACCATCGTTTATGTTCACAGACAAGGATCGCGGGCAAATGTACGCTATAGAGTCGACGTGGGGGTCGTTTAAGATGCGACTTTGTATTTGGCACATGGAACGCGCTATTGACCGAAAGCTATCTAAACAAAAGCTACAAGAGCCACATTATGATGCAAATCTTGCAAGAGAGGAGTTTAGCTTTGTTGATGTAACATTTCGCCATGACTCGTCTGATCGAAATGGGGTCATATGTCGAAAGCAACACCGTGACGCCCTCATAAAACTGGTGAAAAAGCATTATTTGCAGCACCCATTAATTCCTACAGGTAATCCAAATGTGTATGGTAACAAGATACTTATTATTCCCAGGAGAAACTATTCGATCATCCTATGAGATCTACCGTGACGCTGCGCAAGAAGTATATAGCTACTGCCAACAACATGAACTAGCTGATGCATGGATATACCTGTACCGCTCATGGTATACCAAAGAAAGATGGGATCAATGGGCCCGCAGTTCTATTCCTGACGGTATCCCCTCAGGAAAGACCACGATGCTGATTGAAGCTCATTGGAAGGTTCTGAAGCGAGGATACCTCTATCGCTTTAACCGCGCAAGGCTAGACCTTCTGGTATATGTGATCATAAAAAAGCATTTTCCAAGTCTTTTGCACAAGTTCGAGAGCGTCGTGATTCGCCAAAGGACACCGTTAGAATGGGAACGTCGCTTTGTAAAAGCATGGAATTCTCTTGTTGGACGTGCTGAAACCAGCTGGCTACAACCATATACCGCACGTCACCGGTATCATGGGTATGTGGATGCCCGTACTACGTCGAAAATCAGTTCCTGCTCTGCAAGCATCTTGTTAACCGATCGCGCATCAGGGTATTGCTGTAAGCCAGTACTATATCAAGCGACAACATACTGCACCTTTTGTTCGACTTTTAGATGTAAGCTAACAAATGAAAAAGAAGGAAAAGTGAAAAGTACTAACGAATTCTTGTAAAGCCATCCCTAAACCCATTCCGACGCCTGGTGGTCAATTTCAATAGGGATAGTCCTCGTTCACCAGTGCCTTCTCCAGTTCCTGGACCGTCATCGCCCTTACAATTGTCGCCAGATATATCTTACCTCGACGATCCAGTAAATCCAGAATCATATGAGGTGGCATCTGCCCCAGAGGTTATTGTGATCGAAGACGAAGAAGATCGACAGCCCGGCGAACTGCCAACACCAGATCGTGAGGCTTTTTCAGCAGAAGTGGAGCGTAGGATACGGGAAAATCGCCTTGCACGACGCGCTCTAGAGGAACGAATTCAAACATTAGATGAAGAAATGGAAGCTCTCGCTGAGCAATATGAAGGTTCTGTAACTGCTTTGCAGTACAGCGTATTCCAGGATAGTAGAGTAGCAGGGAGGGAGGTGGAATACGCAAATAGTTTGTTACGATTCAGAAGAAGGCGACGACTTCCAAGAACATTTGCAGATTATGATCCATACACAAGATATTTATAGATAACATATAACTAATCATAATTTGTCCATTTACTTCAGCATCTGGGCAATGTTCATTTTCACAGGAGTTGCCTTTTTCTTTCGCGGCGGCTAGTCACGTGCTTACGGGTAAACGCTTTGCCCCCGTGAAATTCTCGCGGGGGCTATGGTACGTATTGGTCAACGCAAAGTCTCATGCAAAACCCTGTACAGCAGTTATCACGCGTTTTATAATCTGAAATGCTTTTTATCCGCCTTGACCTAATGGAAAAGGATCTGTTCAGAAAGAGACATTGGCTTGTGTTCAGCGCAAAATGATCTAGAACTGATGCAGAATTATCGAACATTTTGGCAAAGGATGCAGTTGTTGTCCGACAATAGGCTATTTCCAAGATATGGTTTATGCAGTAGTATTTACTAGTGATTTGGATTTGTAGAACTCTTATTGCTATGCTTGGCTGGTATGTATCAAACAATGTTCAACCAATCCTGTAGGGTAAGCGACATATGAAATTCCGTGGTTTCATGTCGTCGCCGGATGTTATAATGTGTGTACGATTAATGCAGTTTTGTCGCTTTTGTTTAGTCGCTCTCATAAAATACGGATGGCTGGCTTTCTCCTAAAAGGACAGGTTAGAGTACTTATGTCCGAAGCTTTTTTTTTCCTTTCTATACCATACCCATCAAATCCATGCTGTTGCCATCCAGGGCAGCTTGAAAAGCCGATAGGTAGCGAAAGCTAGCAGAAGTTTCACCTTGAATTAGAGAGCGGCATTGATCAGGGTTCCCGTTTTCAAGCTGATCGTGAATCTCCAAACTGTTCTGAATGAGTGACCGCCTGGCAGAGGGCGACTTTTGCGCGCGAAATATTCGGGACATGTTACGTCGTTCATACCAATCGCGATAAGGACTCACTGATATCTTCTGAGCTAACGATTTTCTTTGCGCAGATGCAGATACAAATTCGCCTGTCTGATTTTGTTGTTGATTGCTTTTTCCAGGAGTTGTTTCGTTAGGCGCAGTATCGTTGTCTTCGAGCAAATAGTCTGGTAGTATATCTTCTTGCATCAATTGCTCCTCCAGTGATAATCGACGATACCGGTCCGTACCATCTCGTCGCAGGCGTTGGGTAGTATTCCTATTTGCAGACTGAGATCGATCGCGGTCGTCCTTGTCATTTTCTGGTATATCATTGTACAGACTATTGATAGACATCATTGTGTTGTTGTAACTAAGTCGTTGGTTATCTTGGAGCTGATCCACCCGTAGATCATCACTGATCGGCGAGATATTTGACAAGAAAGGTGATGAAGACGACACCATAAAACTTGAATTCGCTCCGGGTGGTTCACCAGCTCGATTCTCTTCCGTATCCTGGAACCGACTAAACGACTGATCCCGAAACGATAGATATTTATCGCCATGAAACGACCCCCTTGACTGGCGTAGAGGATCAGAAGTATCTTCATGTCGTATTCTCGACGGTGATTTAGCATGTACATTTTTATTGCTTCTATCTGTTCCACGCTTATGTTCGTCGGTCTGCAGGCCATGTGATGTAGCTGGTTCGTTCTCATTAAACGTCGCGCCATTCCGAGGAGATTGATTGTTCGGCGAGCTCCTTTTATCTCTCTGATCATGCTGCATAAATTGCACTCTTTCTTCTCGCGGACGGCCTTGATCAATAGGAGAGTTCTGACCTGTTGGGAAACTGCGATTTTCTCGTGATGCACCCATTCCCGCACTACTAAGCCATTCCCGCAATCGTTTTTCAGCGACAGCTCTTTCAGGAGATAACTTGGTACGACGGTGCTTGGTTTGACGTTCGTTGGATGCAGTCGAGCTTGAGAAACTATGCTGCCGCTTCTTTGTCGGTGTTGCAACTTCCTCTCTTTTTGCGTCACGATTTGTCTCTTCATCCCACCACCATATCTCATCCCATTCTCGTACTTCGTCAGTGTTTCTGCTTAAATTATCATAGCGGCTTTTGAAACTCAATTTGGTGATATCTGCCCGTATCTGTTCGATAGATGCGAGTGAATCTGGCGCTAAAAGGGAAAAAAAAAAGATGTTGGTTGGTCATTTCCAACTATGTGGTGCTTACTGGATGAGCGTTCCAAAGCTGCCAATTCCTGCTGTTCACCGCCACCGTATTTGTCTCCCCTGTCCAGCTCATTAGCCAAATGAGAAAACATACGCTGGTCGTCTTCGAATAATCTCGTTGATCGAACGCCTATCCTATCTACAATAGCTTGCGATAGGATGTTATTACGCTCCTTGAAGCAATCAAAGCAGTTTTCCAGTTTCTTCACAAGAGCGCGGGCGTCGCTTAAATCTGCCGTTCGCCTGCGCTTAGCTGTCATGCCATACTCGTTAGACTCTGTAATCACAAGAAAAAAGAAAGAAGACAGAACATACCCATTCTGTTCATATCATCGGTAACAGGTCTTTCTTCAGCAGCCATCTGTGATTTGTGTAATTCCGCATCACCATTTGTTTTCGCCAGCTTGGACGTTAGTCGCCCTATTTCATCCTACTCAACAAAAATGAGATCTCCTTAATGAGGAGCTTTAACAATCACCTCGAGCAGTCTTTGCACTTCTTTCACATCGGTGGACTGTGACAACGTGCTTGATAAAAGGATCGGAGTCGTATCTAAGAAGCCATCAAGTTTTAACAGGATTTCACGTTAGTTAACAAACCTAGAGTGTGTGTGTCTCGAGAAAGTACGACCTCCATTACATAGGAGGCAAAGCTCGCCATGATATCGTTCATTCGTTCTCCACGGCAGTCCTCAAAAAAGCTGCGACGTAAAACAACCTGGCCCGCGAAACATTCTGCCCGTAATAATTCATGCAACCAGTGATATGCTATTGTACGATATTCGCGTAAATGTTTTCGATAGTCAGTGATAGGCCAGCAATCTCTGAAGATCCTTCGTGTTCGTGTCCGATCAAGGATTTGAAAGAGGAAGTGACTGGTTGCTGCGAACTCCTTGCTATTATCTGCATTACGCGTGAACATTTCCTCATGGAGTTGAATGTTGCTGAGTACACCCAGCGCATGTTTCAGCGGATCAAATCCAAGTATCAACAGACTGGAAACGAATAAGGCTCCATTGGACATGTCGCTGAGCAAGGAATCCGTCTGCACACACGTTGTTTTCGATTTATACAAACCAACAATACTATTTCAAACCCAGTGGTCGTATTGACCATGTCAAAAATCAAGCAGAAGGTGGAATTTCAATGGCACACAGTAATAGCATCCAATCAGCTTGACATAACGCGAAGCATGAGTGGGGTGACTCGGCTGGCACTTGTGTTCTGAAATCTGATGAAGGATGTTACCGGAAAGAGAAGCCTTGATCCCAGACTCGAATCCAACAGCGTTATAACGCAGAGCAGTGAGTAATACTGTTTATTGAATCATCTTTTATGCTACACTGAACAAAACATTGCGCCTCTGAAGAGCCAAGTTTGTGCTAAAGAAGAATCTAATATGTGGCCATCAGTACATCAATTTTTCGTCTGAAGATCAATCAACTTACATGAACTTGGTCTTCAGCGGACGCAAAATTTATTCAAGCAGCATAAAAAATAATGCATGATTAGTAAATGAAAAATGTTTTGATGTCTTTTACTCACCCCCGAAGGGTATTTTCGCCCATCGACGGAGGTGGGGGCGGCAAGAGGTAGGAGGAGACCCAGTGGCATTGGAGCGGCCACGTTTCGAACGACGTGCAGAGGACTTGAAGCGATACATGGTCTGGCAATCTGTTGCGGGATATGAGCGATCCTGAGTGAGTGTGACAACGTTTACATACTTTAACTGCGGGCATAAAGTACCAACACGGCCAAGACGGTTCAGGACAGCGGTCATGCAGCCTAAACGGCATACAGAAAATATGAGTGATCCTGCATATGTAATAAAGAGTTGACATCCGTACCGGGAATGTTTGTACCAACAGAGCCAAAGAAGAAGAAAAAAGGGGGAAAAAGTGCTCCCTTTAAATACGCATCACTTCCCGTTATCTGAGACAACCTTTCTGTGTGAGATAAAAGGGAACCTATCTTCAACGCACTTTTTGCATGAGACGACGGAATGCTGTTTCTCAGACACCGCTTTTATGAGTCAAAAGGACCGGTCACCGATTCATCGTTTTGCATGAAATAAAGAAAAAGTACCTTTCGCACACTCTTTGGCATGAAGTGAAAGGATCCGATCACTGATTCACCCTTTGCATGAGATGATGGGACCCTACCACCGACCACGCCTTTGGCATGATGTAAAAAAAAAAGATCCGATCATTGTGACAACCTTTCTGCACGAGACAATGAAACCCTGTCTCTGCCTTAGATAATGGGAAGCTATCAATGGCTCAAACGTAACATGGAAGAGTATGATACGAAAATCACAGCATCGGATAAACGTAAAAATACGTGCTCAAAAAGGCAGAGTTTATCTGGAAGTAACGTCAAATATCTTCGAATAGACGCAAAGTCATGGAAAAAATCCAGCAGTTACTGCTAGCCTCGCATGGCAAGCAAAGATTGGGTTTCCGTTACATAGATGCATTTCTAACGAAATTCTTAAAGGTCTACAGACGTGGAATCTTCCGATCAAGCGAGACTTACGTTTCGCCGTTCTCTCTCAATGGTGTAGATTCCTTTAGTTTCTAGAGATGGCGAAGTCTTTTTATCACGGAAATGGCAAAGTGGCAAAATTATTACTTGGCTGTGCACCATCAAGCAGTATTAATATCCATGCGATTCTGGGGGCTTCGCTATGCATGACCAGTAAAAGTCATTTACACCATGCATTAGTACAAAGGCTGTCATTGCCTTTGTGGAAAAAAAAAAAATGATCAGGAGATAGCGTCATTCCGCGTGTCAATACACGCAATTACGCCACATTTATGCATGCTTTAAATGTCAGAGGAAGTTTCACATCCATGAAGGCAATGACAGCCTATACTAACTCCTGATAGAAAGTGGCTTGAGACAATTGATCGTTGCATTGATGCGCCTTGCTCCTTGAAGGAATACGGAACTTTTTTACCCGGCTGACATGTTAGTATAAATATAAGTAATCGTCCCATTCCATTAGCGTTAAGCCACCATACATCTGATGAGTATGAAGTCATTAAAAGTCTGTTGGAGAATGAACCTGGCATATCCAACTAGGTACTCTTTTTCACATGCATTTTGCCTGCGCTTTGAATCCTAAGACGAAGTGATATCTAGGTATTGTTCAACGACGTCCAAATCTCGGGTTCGATATCGGTGTATTGTCTTTCGCAGTATCAAATCCATCTTCTATATCAGAGATACCGCATTAGACGGGATCACAGGGTTCCACCCCCCAAAGAAAGCCATTTTTGGGTTGCTTAAGGTGCCGAACCAATGAAAATATGCCTCTGCGATCGGCATTACATTATTCCGAAGTGGTAACAAATGAGGAGAGAGGAGTTCCTTTTTTTTTCGCGAAACGGACTTCGTGCAAAAATGCGGCACACGTAATGGGTTTCTCACTAAAGAACATGCGCCATCTTTATTTACTGCTGTAACGGATTGAAGCATTAGGCCTTTTCGTTCAGCTCTTAGATGACCCAGCGTCGGTCGCCAAAATGGTCTCGACATGGCGTGCAGTGGGGTTTTCTGAGTATACGTTGGACAAGGCATTTCTTCGTTCCCTGTGTGACAACTGGCAAGAAAATAAAAAAAGGCCCGCAACTCAGAAGGAGAGATTCTCTCCATCTTTTTCGCCATCTTTGCCATCTGCTCCTTTCCACTCTCCGCGCAGAGCCGCTACTGGTTCTTAACCTTCATTTCTCCAACGCTGTCTTATTTGTATCACACTACTGTCAACCTATATGACTGATTTCGATTCTGCCTGCCACCAACCCACAGAACAATCAAGTACGTTCGTGATGTGTTTGATCGCTAAGGTACCATTGTAATACTCACTGAAACATTAGTTTCAAACGCCACCATGACCAACGCACAAGGCGATCGGAATGTAGAAGTAGATCAAAATGATTCTCGAACTTCATCTCTAAAGGTACATGAGGTAAAACAGCTGGGCAGAAGAAAAGTGATATAAGCAAGAAGGAAAACAAAGAAAAAAAGGAAAAAGAAAAAAGAGGGAAAAAGCTGTTCAGGGTCAAACACATATAAAAAAAAGAAAAAGAAAACAAAGAAAAAACAAGCTTAGTTTGGCGTTTTGGTAGAGAAAGGAACTTGATAGCGACGACACTGACAGATGTGGTCCGAATCAAGCTAAACGGCTTGAAACAAAGAAGTCAACGTATACACGTTCACGACTTAATATGGATGAGGCTCTGTGGGATATTATGGGCGAACTTGCTGGGGAGAGTCGTATGACAGGTAAATATCGCTCGGTTGGGAAGTCACTTACTGAGCTGAGAAACAATTCTTGTAGGGATCATACCTCAATTGGAACCGCATTTTACCTCTTTTAAGAAAAGGAGCAACACCATTGCTGCATATCTTTGCAGCCCATATACAGATTACGTTACTTCGGGATTTGTCGACATTGGCTGGGATTGTGGATATCGTAACTGCCAAATGCTCATGTCATTTCTTCAGCGACAACGGGAAGAGGGCGATTACATTCTGAAACATGTAGGAGACGTTCAAGGACTGCAGCTTATATTGGAAAAGGCATGGCAAGAAGGTAAGGGAAAGTGGGCGATCTGCTTGGCAAGCCAAGTAACGCTCGTCCTCCCTACCCAGGATTTGACCCCGAGGGAGCCAGGCAACTCAAGCATCAGGTGTACAAAACAAAGAAATGGATTGGGACAACCGAAGTATACAGTATGCTTGCATACCTTGGCATCCGATGCAGCATCCTGGATTTTCACCATGCCACCGGTCCGAAGAACAGACATGATAACTTGTTTGACTGGATTGAGTATTACTTTGAAAGTGCAGCTACCAAAGAACGGAACGGCTGCAGCAAAGAGGTCGTACATATCACAGATCGGCCGCCCCTCTATTTACAGTACCCCGGTCATAGTATCACCGTGATCGGTATAGAGATGCTTAAAGACAAACGACGTAACCTTATTATCTTCGATCCACAACAGCGCATGCTACGATCCTATCGATCCAAGCCACTTGATTTAACCCGCGAGGATAGCGATCAACCGTCCTCTGTGGAAGAGGAAGATGGGTCTGACAGTTCCAGAAGCGCCAGCCCGTCCTCTTCTTCTTCATCCTCCACAAAGAAAAATGGAAATGACTCTGAACCGTCTAGCAACGGTGGCGGGTTGGCGGCGCGACTCCTCTCAGGATGGCGGAACAAGTCTCCGCTCTCAACGTATTTCCAAAGACCATTCCGAGTGGATGAGAAGACCATTGCCAGAAATAAGCAGTATCAATTACTTATTTTGGGTGAGGTAGTGGATGAACGCGCAAAAGGTGGCTATCTATCATGGAACAAAGACAAAGGCTATTTGCTTAATGATGAAGAGCGTGAATCAATGAAAACGGTGACAACTATGGGTGCATCTTAATTCTAACCTACTTACCCTTCCCTCCTCTTTTATCCTTTTATTACTCGTTCATTTCATATGATTAGTCTATGCCAATCAAGCACGTAAAAGAATGTAAAACAGCACATAAAGAAAAACAAAGCTTGTCAATATTCTATTTGCCCAGGTGCGTTCTAAAAGATGAAGCGAATCATCAAAGAGAGCGGTTTGACGGGAGCTGAAAACCCTATATAGCATGTCTCATCGGAATATACCTTCACTAAAGAGTGCTTAAATGAAGCTTGTGCTATATTATTCATGGCAATACAGCTTTGCTTATCGTACACAGAAAAAAAAATGCTTGAATATAGCGTGCGAACTTCTCGAGAAAAGTATAGAAATGACATGAAAGAAGCGCGAAAGGGAAATAAGAAAGTAAGGAAACTGTAGTATGAAAAGCAAATGAGGAAGTACCGACTAAGAAGCAATGATCAAGTGAAACTTGACAAAGATGAAGAGCTATATAAAATAAACTTGAGTTTAGCAAAGAGAATCGACATATCAATAGAGTGTTTACCTTTAATTATGTAAAAACCAACGCGGACCAAGGTGGAGGCGGCTGCGCTAAAAGTGAGGGAGAGGTGAGTTTGATAGTCGTTCACCGGATATTTCGCTATGCATTATGATCCATTTATAAAGGGGCTCTACAAACTCTGTAGCTCAGAGCTCCCCGCTACATTCTCCAATCCTTGTGCGCCACGCTTCGAGCATCCTCGTGATGTGCGATATTCATCGACATGCACCGCCACCAACAATGGCGGACGCGTCCTTCTCTACTTTGTAAAACAAAGAAAACGGTTACAGATTATATGTTGCTTTTGGATGGTGGCACTAGGCAGTCCATGTTGTACTTTTCAGAAGCTGTATATCATAGCCTGGTATGGCGACTGTTCTTACCTTAGCTCAAAAGATGCTTCATTACTCCAAAAGTATCTTCTTTCCGCGGGCTTGACTTCCCACTTTCGTGCTTTCTAGCAAAAGATAGCCCAATTAGCCATGTACCTATCGTCTGGATGGTATTGCTCAAAAATATCCAAAACGAGTCAAACTGACGTAATTCATGCAAATTTGCCAGCCACTTTTTCCGATTAACAGTGTTTGTTCACTGTTTTTTTTCCTTCTTCTTTTTTTTTTCCTCCTCACCAAAACATGTACAGATTATCATATAAACACAGTGCCATAAAAAACACATTACGCTCCCCGCTTTGGACGGTAAGTTAGGCAAGTGCTTGGAGGCGGAGTTGGTCTCTAATGCATAGCTGCAGGGAATAAAGAATGGTTTACCGCATAATATGGCTATCCGCGCAGCAAGGTAGTTCAAAAAGAGAGACACAGAGAGAGAGAGATGACAGAAAAAAAATCTCACGTTTGTTCGTTTGTTCGTTCGTTGGTTCTGTCTAGCCAAAAAGTACAAGGTCAAGTGATAGGTATCGATCTTGGTACAACCAACAGCTGTGTCTCGGTCATGGAGGGAAAGACGCCGCGTGTCATTGAAAATTCAGAGGGTGGCAGGACTACTCCCTCCGTCGTCGCCTTTGCAAAGGATGGTGAACGTCTAGTTGGTTTGCCAGCCAAACGCCAGGTAAGAACGAAAAAAAAAATTATTGGGGTTCACATACCAAGTAATGCGGACTTTTCGGAACTTGATCATGCTTTGGTTTTAGGCTGTCGTTAATCCCGAAAACACACTATTTGCAACGAAACGTTTGATTGGCAGGAAATTCACAGATGCTGAAGTCAAACGAGACATTAGTGCCGTACCATACAAGATTGTTGCACATACAAACGGAGACGCATGGGTCGAGGCCAGGGGCCAGAAATACAGTCCGTCACAAATTGGTGCGTTTGTGGTAGGGAAAATGAGGGAAACAGCCGAAAACTACCTGGGCAAAAAAGTACAAAATGCTGGTAAGCCTCTATCATGGTACATCCCCCAAAAAAAAACAATAGGCTTATGTCACATCAGTCATTACTGTACCCGCATATTTCAATGACTCGCAACGTCAAGCAACCAAAGATGCTGGTACCATTGCTGGACTAAACGTATTGCGTGTAATCAATGAACCGACTGCTGCCGCTTTGGCCTATGGACTTGACAGAGAAAAAGTTCATGACAAATGTGTGGCTGTCTTTGACCTGGGCGGTGGAACCTTTGATATCTCCATCCTAGAAATTCAATCTGGTGTTTTCGAAGTAAAGAGTACCAACGGAGACACCCATCTTGGTGGTGAAGATTTCGATATCATGTTGGTTCGCTGGATGGTGGACGAATTCAAGAAAGAGGTAACCTTCTCTTTTTTCTTTTTTTTTTCTCACGTATTCCATCGTACTCACTCCTTTTTCTAAACTTAGTCTGGCATTGATTTATCTACGGATCGTATGGCTGTTCAGCGTATTCGTGAAGCAGCAGAAAAAGCAAAGATTGAACTGTCATCCACTGTTCAAGTAATGATTCTGCACAAAAACAAAAAAGCATACGATTCCTTTTCTTTTTTTTTGCTAACTCAAAAACTCTCTTTTCCTTTCTTTTTTCTTTTCTTTTCTATAGACTGATATCAATTTACCCTTTATTACTGCGGACGCTACTGGCCCGAAGCATATGAATATCAAACTCACACGATCCAAATTCGAGTCAATGGCACAGTCTTTGGTAGAAAAGACGGAGGGGCCTTGCAAAAAAGCGTTGAAAGATGCAGGTGTCACTGCTAGCGATATTGGTGAAGTGATTCTTGTTGGAGGCATGACACGCATGCCCAAAGTCCAAGAGTCTGTCAAATCCATTTTCAAACGCGATGCGGCAAAAAGCGTCAATCCAGATGAAGGTAATAGAAACGATGCAACCGAAACAAACAGCTAAACTGACATCTCCCCCTTTTTCTTTCTTAGCGGTTGCCATGGGAGCTGCCATCCAGGTATGGAAAATGAAGCCATTTATTATGATGATGATAAACACAAAGATTTATTACATATTCTAGGGCGGTGTTCTTGCGGGCAATGTCACTGACTTGTTATTACTCGATGTGACACCCCTCTCGCTTGGTATTGAGACATTGGGTGGCGTGTTCACTCGGTTGATCAATCGCAACACCACCATCCCGACCAAGAAGTCGCAGGTATTCTCGACAGCGGCAGATGGTCAGAGTGCGGTGGATATCAAGGTGTACCAGGGCGAGCGTGAGCTTGTGAGGGATAACAAACCGCTTGGTAACTTCCAGTTGACGGGTATCCCACCTGCGCCTCGCGGTGTCCCGCAGATCTCTGTGGAGTTTGACATTGATGCAGATGGCATTGTCAATGTGAGCGCGAAAGATAAGGCCACTGGCAAGGACCAGTCGATGACGATTGCAGCCTCCTCCGGCTTGAGCGAGTCTGAGATTGAGGCTATGGTTAAACAAGCCGAAGATCATGCGGAACAAGATCGTTTGCGTCGTGATACAATTGAAATGGCCAATCGCGCCGATTCTGTAGTGAATGATACCGAAAAAGCATTGAACGACTTTAAAGATCAATTGGATAGTAATGAGGCTGACAAACTTCGAACACAAGTACAAGGCCTTCGCGAAGACATCGTCAAAGCGCAAGCGGGCGACGAATCGGTGCAACCTACAGAGTTAAAAGCTAAAATCGATGAGCTCCAGCAGAGCAGTCTTAAGCTTTTCGAAATGGTGTACAAACAGGTAAAAAGAAAAGAAGCTAATCATTGGTCTAAACCTTAATTCTAATGTCTCTTTTGTTTCCCAGCGAGCTGCTCAAAGCGACGAGGGATCCTCCTCTTCCTCCGGCGGTAGCAGTGGACCTACCGAAGGAGAGTATCGAGATGTAAACGATAAAGGCGATGAGAAAAAATAACAGATAGATCATTGTTAAGAGACAGAGAGATGGATAAAGGCAAACGAAAGTTCCAATTTTCCTTCTTTGTGTGACACATCTCTTTTTTTTCTTTTTACCTTGGTTAAACAAGAATTCGCAAACACGATGCATTAAAAAGACAACTACATTATCTTCTCCTTTTTCTGATAATCATTACAGAAAAATGGTGCTCAAACACGCTTCATGCATTTATTTTGTTTTTGACTCTCTCTCGAGTTTTGTTTTAATCGTTCGTTCAATTTGTTTATGTCATCAAAAAGGTTTTTTTTTTGAGTTGTCAAAAAGAAAAAGAAACAAAAGGATTGTCGCTACATGAAATAGCTATTTGTCCGTTGATTGGATTTGTGGTAGCTTTATCAGCAAAAAAAAAAAAAAACTTAAACTGGCCCAGAGGACACGTAATGACGACGCATGAGATCCGAAAAAGGGCCGAGTCGATTATTATCACCTTTAACCATGGTTATCATCGTCTCTATACAATGACATGAAGGGGAAAACAGGACGGATAAGGGCGTCAATTGATCCGATTACTGTACCAGAAGCCGGCGCCGATTGGCAGGGATAAATGGAAAACCGGTTTCACGGCATCTTTCGTTTGCGCGCAGAAATTAATTGAAGGTCAGACTTGCAGGGCTGTGTCAGTTCCCGCTTTATGAATGGGCGCATCATCATTCGGTTATCTCATACCAAAAATGCCGCGGTAAAAAAAAAATAAAAAAAAAAAGAAACAAAGACGTGAGTGGTATGACTCGGATTGAATCGAAATGATAGAAAGAGGGGTCAGAAGAAGAAGAAGTGGTAAAATCATGGGTAAGACGGGTAAACCACGATAAGGCTTTAAAGGAAAGGGGATCCCCCCAAAGCGTCACAGAAAGAGAGAAAATGTGTACTGTAAAATAAATTTATACTTGGGTTCCTAAATCAGGCAATCCTTGGTTTGTTATTTTTTTTTTCCTCTTCTCTCTTTTGTTGTGGTTTTGGCCTTCGTTTTCTTACCGGCTTTTACCATGGCACACACACACAGCAGCGACCAGGCAGATGAACGTACGCCATTGACACAGCAACATGGCGAGAGACGACACAGTTTCAGCGGTTCCGTTGTTTCGTACTCTTTCCCCAACTCGTCTTCCTGTGCCAACATCACGACAAAGAATGCAGACTTGGCCAAATCGACAAAGAAGAAGCTGTTGTTTGCTACTGTACTTGCTTTGGTGTTTTTTGCAACAGAACTTATTGCTGGTTATTTTGCCAATTCACTAGGTATGTTAGATCTCACATGGTGTCAAAGATCAATGGAACTGAAACACTCGGCGTTTTTTTCTTTTTAGCACTCATGTCGGATGCATTCCACTTGCTTTCCGATGTCGCCAGTTTTATCGTTGCGCTTGTCGCTATTTATTTAGCCGAGAAGCCACCAACAAAGCGTACGTACTCATTAAAGAAAAAGAAGTACGAGTAGTGGTAATGGAAAAAAAACATACTTTTTCTTATATAGGACATACTTATGGTTTCCATCGTGCTGAGGTTATTGCCGCTCTGGTTTCTGTTCTCACTATTTGGGTACTGACTGCTTTCTTGGTGAAAGAAGCAATCGAGCGTATCAAGAATCCGCAGGAAATTGACGCCAAATTGGTAATGCACTTGTGTTTATTTATAAGATTTTTTTTTTTTTTTGCTGACTGACTCGTATGGTTTAGATGTGTTTCACGGCCTCTATCGGCGTAGCTGTCAATATAGTGTACGTTTGGTCTTTCTCGTTTTACAAATGGCAGTTGATCATGTGAAAAATTAACTGATGATTCTATTCTATTTTTTTTTTTTTTAGTTTGGCATATGTTTTAGGCGGTCATCATCATGGCCATGGCCACGACCACGACCATGAAAATCATAGCCACGATGAAGAAACTACAGAGGCCGGCCATGAAAATAATGGTGGACATTCACACAAAGTAAAGTGGGGGGAAGAAAAGAAAAGAGGGGGAGTTCCACTGTTTTGCTTAATTTCACATGTTCCTTACGAGCACAGGAAGCAAACATTAATCTTCGTGCGGCAGCTCTCCACGTGCTTGGTGACTTACTGGCATCGATCGGTAAGTTCTGGCTGTTTTGGGTTTAGTGAGAAAAAAGGGGGGGTCCTCATCTCGGGTGCTTTCGTCAGGTGTCCTGGTGTCTTCCATCATTTTGATTTTCAAACCGACATTTACCATTGTGGACCCGATCTGTACCTTTGTATTCTCTCTTTTGGTTCTCTACACTACCTACCATCTTGTCAAGGATTCTTTGGCGGTTTTGATGGAAGGTGTTCCCGGCCATCTTCAACCTGAAGCGATTGAAAAATCACTATCGCAGATTCCTGGTGTCATTGCTGTCCACGACCTCCATATTTGGACACTTTCACCTGGCAAGAGTTCATTGACAGCACATATCACAGTCTCACGCGATGCTCAATTGAGTTATGATGAACTGTTGGCAAGAAGTCAGCGTATTGTCTGTGACCTGTACGGAGTTCATCACTCCACGTTACAAATTGAATCGGATCAAGCGGGATTTACTAACCACTGCAGACCAGAGATCTGCACTCCGAGAGAGTGAGAGAAAATGCAATTGTTACTTTTGTTTTTTCTTTTTTAGAGACTCAGCTTGAAACAATTTTATTTTATCCCATTTTCTTTTTTGTCAATGGCGGGGTCCCTGAGAACCCTACAGCAAAACCATTTTCGTTCTTTTCTTCGCATAATTTACTATTTTACCATTTATCTATACAAAAATATAGATATTCGTTTATTCATGATAAGAATTAAGGAAAAGAAGAGGAGGAATTCAAGGCATGTGTTTATTACTATACTACTACTTCGTTGATAATTGGTCATGATCATGTAAAAAAGAAAAAGAAAAAGGGCCTGGCGCAGGGCGTTACAATCTATTTTTGCGTGTTCCGCGGGTAACGGTCCTTCCCGATCGCTGGAAGGATTTTCCCGTTTTACCAATTTCAGTAAACGTAAGAACTCTATGCACCAATCAACGTGAGCAACAGCTGACCAAACCAATGAAGTCCGTGCATCCCCACCGTGTATAAATTCTCCACATTTTTTTTTCCCCTCTCTCGCTTTTACTTATCCTTTAAATTTTTCTACTACTACTTTTTTCTTCTTTTACGTTTCCATGCCAAAATTCGTTGGAGCCATTGACCAAGGCACGACATCGACGCGTTTTGTCATTTTTGACGAACGTGGTTCACTTGTCACCTTCCATCAAATTGAATTTGAACAACACTACCCCCAACCAGGGTAATGTTTCATACATATGATATACTTAAATATGTTTATTCATTTGAAAATACAAAAAATATAGTTGGGTAGAACATGATCCCTATGAACTACTAGATTCCGCTAAAACATGTATTGAGCATGCCGTCAGCAAACTCGAGATTATGGGTTACGACGCTTCGGATATTCAATCGATCGGTATCACCAACCAACGCGAAACAGTGATTGTTTGGGACTCGATGACGGGCCAACCTCTTTACCCCGCTATTGTTTGGAGTGACGCTCGTACTGTTGAAACCGTAAAAACCTTGGCAAAGAAATCAGACAAAGGCGTCAACGCGTTGCAACATCTTTGTGGACTTCCCCTCACCACCTATTTCTCTGCAGTCAAATTACGATGGCTTTTGGATAATGTACCTGCCGTAACAGAAGCACAACAACAAGACCGATTACAGTTTGGAACTGTCGATACCTGGCTTATCTACGTATGTATTGATTTTTTTTTATTTTTTTCCCGTTTTTTTTTTTACTTTCCCGTACACATTTTTTTACATGTCCGCTCGATGCTGACTTATCATTTTGTTCCAGAACCTGACGGGCGGTCTTGACAATAATGGTGTTCTTGTTACCGATGTGACCAATGCCAGTCGAACCATGTTAATGGACATCCATACTTTAAGCTGGAGTGAAGAAGCAAAAAGGTAAAAAAGAAAAATTATTATTATATTTGGTTTTTTTTTTTTGTAACACACTTTATTCGACATAGTTTCTTTGAATTGGATCACGTTCAGTTTCCCAAAATAGTCTCTTCGTCCCAGGTGTATGGCAAAATGTGTGATGGATCGCTCGAGGGCGTTCCCATTGCCGGTTGTCTTGGAGACCAGCAAGCTGCTCTTGTTGGTCAGAAATGTTTCCATGTCGGTGATGCCAAGAATACGTATGGTACTGGTTGTTTCATGCTCTTTAATACGGGTGATTCGCCTGTGATCTCCAAAAATGGTTTACTTTCTACCGTTGCTTACCAACTCGGCGACAATGCTCCGCCCGCCTATGCCCTTGAAGGTTCCGTCGCCGTGGCTGGGTCGTCCATTAACTGGTTACGGGACAACCTGGGTCTGATTCGGGACGCCCAACACCTGAACGAACTTGCCCAAAACGTACAAGACACCGCCGGCGTTTACTTTGTCACCGCATTCGCTGGGTTGTTTGCGCCCTACTGGCGAAACGATGCGCGGGGTACCATCTGTGGTATGACACAGTACACAACACTTGAACATCTTTGCCGTGCTACCCTTGAAGCCGTCTGTTACCAGTCCCGTGCCATCCTTGACGCCATGAACAAGGAAAGCCAAAAACCCCTTCGGTCCCTTAAGGTCGACGGTGGTATGTCCAACTCTGATTTGTGCATGCAAATTCAAGCGGATATCCTGGGTATCCGTGTGGATCGCCCCCAGATGCGTGAGACCACCGCCCTAGGGTCGGCCATCGCGGCAGGTTTTGCCACTGGTATCTGGAAAACCTTTGAAGACCTCGATGGTATCAATACAGAAGGTCATACCCATTTCGAAGGTCAAATCTCGGACGAAAAACGCAGCCGTATGTACAATGGCTGGAATGAAGCCGTCAAACGAAGCTATGGCTGGGCCTCCGAAGCCACCACTCCTCCCCAGACGGAAGCTTTTTAAAAGGGAAAAAAAAAAAAAATACTCGATGTAGATCTTTTTCCTTTTTTTTTTCTTTTTCCTCTCTTTGTCTTTCTAAACCCTGTACTATATCCAACTGTTTCTTCTTTTTTAATTTAGTTTCCTGCATTTGTACATTTCTTTGTAACACTATACCAACTCTATAAACATCCATCTTTTTTTTTTTAAAAAAACAAGATGTAAACCATCTCATCATCGGAGCTCTTAATGCATGTCTGACCATCTCGTCTCTATTAGGAAAGAATACATTGGACTTTACCTCTTAAAGTTAACAATACCGAACCAACCAATGCTCATGGGAACACAACAGTAACAGTCTGACATAGAGAGTCTCGTTCTCATTGGACAATCCTCTTTTTGATGTAACCAAGATAGACATACCTAAGCATTGTCTTTCATCAAAAAAGAACACAGCTCACACGCGCACACACACACACACACACACACATGCAGAATAATATATATATATAGCCATGGTTCTTAACCCTGGGTATGATGATGGGAAAAAAAAAGCTTGTGTCATTAATAAAAAAAAAAAAAGAAAAAGAAAAAGAGTAAAGGGGAAAAAAGTAAAAAAGCCTAAGAAATAATGTGGTGGAGAAATAGATAGAGAGAAAGAGAGATGGAACCTTTTTTTTTATATAAGATTTTCTATCGTTGTTGAAAGACTTATTTGTTGAATGAAAAGCCCTTCTTCTTCGCTGCTTTTTCAGGTGTCATGGGTCTACCCGATTCCAAGCGACGTCTCTTTTCTTCCAGTTCCACACGCTGTTTTTCCAGCGCTTCCTTCATTTCCTTGTGACGAGCATATAGCTAAAAAGAGAGAAAGAGAGAAAAAAAAAAGAAGCGTGTGAGTAAAGATTTCTGGTGTTGCAGGTTTTTCTGGATACATTACCTCTTCTTCCGATTGTTTCAATTTCGCTTCCTTTTCTTGAACCTTGGCCTGGAAAACTGCTCTCATTTCAGCCTCCATCTTGGCCAATTTCTGTTCATGAGCAACGCGTTCCTCCTCCATCTTCTGGACAGGGTTCACCTCCTTGAAAACAGAAGGATCTTGCTGGATACCCATGGCTGTCAGTTTCTCAGTGCGGTAGTTTTCATAAAGAACATCATTGGTATATTCCTTGAGTTCTTCCATATGTGTGCTATGATGTTTTTTTTTTTTGGTGAGTGTCAGTCTTTTAAAAAGGGAAGGGGGTGGGGTTATGTTACCGAATGAGCATTTGTCGAAGTTTGACAAAGTCACAGTGTTCTTCATTATCCACTTCAATCACACCCCAAGGATACTTTCGTCCACGTACGCGGCGTCCGCCCTCAACCTCAAATTCCTTGTCTGATCCGACAACGGCAAATGGAATTTTGGACATGATTTCACGATTCTCAGCAATGGTTTCCTGATCATCGTATTCGTACACAGGTGCTTGGTAGATCTGAATCTTGTGATAATTGATATCGGCAAGGATACGTTGCTTAAATGCAAGCACTTCCTCTTCTGTCAGGGTATCAGCTTTGGCAATGACAGGAATGAGGTTAACACGGGTATGCAGACGACGCATGAACTCAATATCCAATGGCTTCAAACTAGGAAATGGGATGAGTGTATATTAACAGGATGACTTACACATAAGAGATTTTAGCGACTTACGCATGGCCTGTGGGGGAGATAAAGTAGAGGCATGCATGGATGCGGTTGTCAACCATACGACGTCGGTTGACGCGGTTCTCTTGCTCCAAATAGGCATCAAAACGAGACTCGATATTATCAAGGATAGGTTTCCAGCTTTTTTTTTTAAAAAAAAAAAAACTCATGTGTCAGTAAAAAAGAAAGAAACAAATTGTACATAGCAAACAACACGTGTTACCTTTCCTCGTTGTTAACAAAATCACCAAAGCCAGGTGTATCCACTACAGTTAATCTCAACTTCACACCATTCTCTTCAATATCTGATGTAATGGATTGAATTTCAACTGTCTGTGGTGTCTCGTGCGTCAATTCGACATTTTCCTTGGGTGGATAGAGACCGGTATTGAACAAGGTGTTCACCAGGGTGGATTTACCAAGACCCGATTCACCTTAGAGGAAAGCAGGTTAGTTACTCTTTGAGAATGTTACACTGGTTCTATCTTTCTTGCTTACCTACGACCATGCAAGTAAACTGGAAACCTTTTTTGACAGACTTGCGATGGACTTGATTAGGCAGATTGGCAAAACCTACATAACCTTGTAATTTCTTGCGTAAAACGGTAATCTAGAACAGGATGAGTTTTTTATTCAAAATCCCAAACAACAGAACATACGCCAGATGATGCACCATTCGCTTGATCTGTTATAAAAAGTGATGAGAAAAAAATGACTTATGCAAAGAGATGATGAATTTACCAGCCATGTTGTTAAGTAGTAAACTGAGACAAAAAAAAAGGGAGAGAGAGAGAGAGAGAGAGAGAGTTTTCTGTTATTTGTTGTGAATAGATAGTTGAGGAAAGTGAAGGGTGAAAAAGGATGCGGGTTCAGGAACACTGGGGGTCTTTTTCTTCTCTAGCAAAAAAGACGGAGGCAGGGAAGGGGGAAGCAAGAAGAGGAAAAAAAGAGCGCACACAAAAAACACACACAACAATCAAGAGAGTTAAGGTAGAAGAAGAAGATGACGAATGACTGAGTTGGTATATGTATGTGGTTTTTTTGGTGTTTTGGCTTAAGAACGTGAAAAGGGGAGAGAGACAAGGGACACAGGGGAATGGAAATGGACCAGCGGTTTTTAATTGTTGTGTGTGTAACCTCTACGCGTTTTAAAGATCGACAAACGCTCAGTTAAAGGGTTTTCTAATTGTTGTCTCTATTTACTTTTTTTTTACAGCATATACAACATAAATCGCATTAAAATGTCATGGTAGATTCTCTAAATGGATAACGACGACAATGACTGAGATCTGTAAATGAAGAGGGCTCGTGAAGTGCAGGGCAGGATCCCATAGCTGATGAATGTTGGAGGCTTTGTAGTGATAGAGACGAAAAAACACGTTTCTCTATTTCAAGAATGTAAGAAATTACAAAGTCAAGCATGGCATCGTCCAATCTCTCTCTACCTTTACGAAATAGCGTGCGACCTAATTGGTTAAATAATGGAGCCAATCGGCTAGTTGACGGCTTGGGTGGAGAAGGAGCGGCACGTGGAGGAAGGAAACAAAGCGGGGGAGGAGGTGGTGGTGGGGATATCATCGTGATATCATCCTCTGTGTTACGTCCCGATCGGTATGGATAACAGTTATTGATTCGATCCTGAATTTGTTGTTCGACTTGCTGTCTAACTTGTATGGATGGTCTTTGTCGTTTCCGCTTAGGTTCGCAGGGCAATTCAATCGGTTCCAGGTCTGGTAACTCAGGTAACCCTCGCACCGTTACTTTGACCCGTTTGGTCGTATCATCGGTATGAATGACCATCAGCTTTCCATGGGCAAAGACACATTCAACCCGAGAAGCAATTGTTGGTTCGGTGTTGGGATAATGGAAATTTGTTTTCTGCATGATTTAGAGTAAGAAACAAAAGGTAACGTTTTGTCCTGTCCCTTTATAAACATTTGAGAATGAAAATAAAATAAAATAAAGAAACCAATGGTTAACAATGAAAGAAAAGTGTGAAATTCCTCATTGAAGACGGTTTCTTCTTTCGGCTGTTGACCCGACTGCAGGTTTTTAGGTAGAAAGCCTAATCTGGTAGCATTTCTCTTTCTCACTCCTTTTTCCCTCTTCTTACTTTTCTTTTCTCCCTCTCTCAACTTTTTTTTGTTAACCATGTCATTAAACAAAAAGGTATCCCTCTATGACGTTTTACCTGTACTCGATACTTGGTACACCCCACCCCCTTCCTCTACTAGTGATGCCACGGATCACAAACGTCATTTCCGCCAAAACCCAAAGATCTCCTTCTCCGATCATCCTCCTCTTATCTTTACCGATAAAACCAGAACAATGATAGACCAAAGAAAACAAGACAGGAGGAAAAGGTGAACCGTTTGATCGCTTTCTTTTTTTTTTTAAGTTACGTTAATGAATGGATTGTATATGTTGTTATTGCGTGGTGGTGTGTTTGTGTGTGTCTGTATGTATATAAATGTTTGACGAGTGCGTGAATAAAAATTACATGAACCATGTTGTAAACCACAAGACGACAGTCTTTTTTCATAATCTAATCACTCTCTTCTCCTGACGACGACGCCATTGTATCCCTGGTTTCCTTGTGCTCCATTACCTATACCAACCACAAGTTAAAAAAAAAAGAAGACTGATGTGTCATTCCGCGTGATATTGCTTTACCTGTGCTCTTAGTTTTCTTTCCATATCGGAAGCCTTTAGTTTCGTCACAAGCAACTTGACGTTACGCTCCAAGTTATCATCCAAAGCCTGTTCATCTCTTGCCATGGCCTCTAAAGGAACATAGCAAACGTGTTATGACACTGAACAGGAAGTAGAGTGCTTCTTTGTTACCAAGAGGGTTTTTCTTCTTCTGCTTCTCCGCACGATGTTGCTTCAGTTTTTGATGTTGACCGTAACGGATCTCATATTTAACTTTCTTTATTCCTTTCTTTGTTGTTGGCAGAGGTGGTGGGGCACTTGGTTTGGCATTGTTATGCTTGCGTTTATTTGCACCCTTGTCTTTAAGCAACAGATCCAGCGAATTCTTGGCAAGTTTCGTCGACATGGTCAAAAGGATAATGCTGTGGCTTGTCGATGAGAGCGGTTTCCCCTTACTAACGATCCTGCGGGAAATAAATGAACCGTCAAGCTGTGGTGGTTTGGGTGCCTGAAACCGTGCCCGCTTTTCTTTTTCCTTTTTTTTTCCCACCCATGCTCCTTCGGTCATTGCGTGTGCATCGCTACATATTTATACAGCGACGTCCTCTCTCCAAACTTGTTCAAGAGTGGCAATCGAAACTTCCCGCCGAGATCGTCGAGCATGACACGTTAGTTGAGTCGCCCCTGAATTTACTGGGACACACGCTAAACGAACGGATACCAACAACGACCGTTATTCCCGCTACTTGGCACCATATTTATTTTCCTCCACGAACACCGGAACATGCCCTTGCTGCAGATGGCTATGAAACGGAATTTTGCCCACCACCACCCTTTGTTCAGCGCTTGTGGGCTGGTGCCCAATTGACGTGGTCGCGCACCAACCCGCTGAAGTTAGGAGACCGTTGCACGTTAACCACGACACTTGAAAAGCTCGATTATAATCCACACAATGAATCCTTGTTTGTTTATCTGAATAAAGATATTACAAATGCGCAAGGCTGGTCCATGCGCGAACAACGATGTCTCGTTTATCTTACCAAAAAACCGCCATTATCCAATCGATCCAATCGACTTAAAAAAATCCCCGATTTCTCCAAAGTGGTCATGCCAACCCCAATTATGCTCTTTCGCTACTCAGCGCTGACCTTCAACTCACATCGGATCCATTACGATCATCTTTATGCCACCACCCAAGAAGAGCACCCAGGTAAAAAGAAAAAAAAACACCACGCCTCTCTTCTTTGCCTTACTGTATGCTAATAATTGTTGCTATGAAAAAGCTTGCCTTGTGCACGGGCCATTGAGCAGCACGCTGTTGATAAACTTACTCCGTTCTCATCTTTACGAACAAGGAACATTGGACGATACCGCCATCACATCCTTCCAGTATCGCTGTCTGACACCCCTCTACGTCAATCAGCCAATCACACTCTGTGGCCGTGAGGCCGTACGGAATAGACCGAATGACAAACAAAAGATGTACGATTTGTGGATCACGAATCACGAAGGTAACCTCGCAGTCAGAGGCTCCGTGATGATTGCCTTGTAATATGAATGTTTTTATTTACATCTAAAGAAAGAAAAAAAAAGAACCAAAACAAAAAAAAAAAGAAAGAAAAGAATGCATGACATGACTTATACTTGATACTCTTTACTCAATGTTCTCATAAGATCCTCTGGAGAAGGAGGAGAGGTTAAGAACCATGGGACGGATAGTTACCGAACGTACCTAAACCAGGTGTATGTATGGTTGATACGGAGGGGGAATTTGAAGACCGTCCATCAAACAATTGGGAGACCTCGGGTGAAGAAAGGCCGAGTTGGCTAGGCGAAAACGGGCTTCCGCCGTTCAGTGGTTGGAGCAGTGGGATATTATCAAGTAAAGGAGAGAATTTGTTGTTTTCGTGTGATGATTGTGCCACCATGGATTCCCTTCTTGTTTCTTCCCGCGGTCCAGGTGCGATTTCCCGCAAACCCTTCAGACGTCGCCATCGGTTTGTTCTGCTAAGATCGTAGTCGCTTGAAAGGTACCAGAATTCATGGAAAAAGTCATCTCTGGGAAAATGTAAGCCTTTTTTAGTAACAGGAAACATTGAATTTTTTTTGTTAATCGTTCAGCTTACGGTAATTCCCAGTTTCCACTTTGAGATGGATCACCACCATGATGTACCGCGCCGTCCAATAGGAGTTGGAAACATCGGTCATAGTCCATCAGATCACGGAAGATAATCATGCGATCACGCATATGTGGCGCAGGGATAAGATCAATGCGAGGATCGTGGGGAACAGATAGCTGGAGTATGGTTGGCTGCATGCTTGCAGAAGATGTTCGTGCCGCAGCTAGACTGCATTGCACTCGCAGTTGTAATCGGATACGTTGGATAGCAGCCATACTTGAAAGCGTGGGTGCAGCTTTTTCATTGTCCTCCTCCTCTTCCTCCTCCTGCTCCTCCTGCTCTTCTTCTTCTTGTTCGTGGTTATCATCGTCTTCCTGGTGCTGTTGTTGTACTACTAGTCTTTGACGTCGTCGTCGGTCTGCTGCTGCTTCGTTGTCATGCATGGATATGGATTCCTCTGAGTGGTGACGAAGCTTGATGCTTTCTTCTTCTGGTTCTTGTTTAACGGTCATTGTGGGTGTATTATCTTTGGGCATGGAATTCTCCTTCTCTTGACCCTCGTTGTTGTATTCCCGAGAGGCAGTAGGTTCATGTGATCTCATCCCTGATTTTAAATTGAGTTTACTGCGTTTGTACACATCGATATAAGCTTCCATTGCATGTGGTGCTGATTGGGCAATTTGAAACATTGCTTCACCCGATAGATAAGGAGCATGGGCAGGCATAGGGGTGTTGTGAAGCAAACACAAAAATTGCAGGGTCAAGACAACACCTTTGAGGTACCAGTTCTCAGCCTCAAAAGCCTCCATGTTCTTTTTCCGTCGAGCAAGTTCCTTAATAGCTTGATTACGTTGCGACCGCAATGAACGAATAGTATTTTCGAGTTCACGTAAGTGGCGCTCCTTTCGTTCCCGGAATGCACGTTGGGCCGCTCGGTTCTGTGCTTTGCGCAATGCCGGTGATGCCGGATTAGGCTTTCGTCCTGGTTTCTTGCGTATCTTGATGGGTTGGGCATTCTCATCAAAGACCATGTACGGTGCATGTGGCGCTTGTTGTTGATGACCTTGGGAAACATAATGCGGCTGTTGTTCATGGGGCAGACAGGAAGAAGACTGTGGTAAAAAAGACGCATGGTCTGTATGCATATAAGGTGGCGGTAAAGGAGCAGGTTGATGGTGTGGGTGTGGCTGTGGAGGAGGAGGAGCAGCAGCAGCAGGAGGAGGAGGAGGTGGTGGTGGTGCTATTGCTTGTTGTTGTTGTTGGTGTACTTGGTGCGGGTGGTGGTGTTGCGGGAGTTGATGGTGGAGGTGGTGGTGTTGGTGTTGCTGGTGTTGCTGGTGTGGGAGGTGTTGGTGGTGGTGCCGGTGTTGTTGTTGTTGTTGTTGTTGTTCTGGTGGTGGTGGTGGTGGTGGTTGTTGTGGGACATAGGTATATGGCTGAGCACGCTGTGGTGGTGCAGGCCACATGTAGGAGGAAGGATACGAAGAAGTTGTAGGATTGTTTAATTGCTGACCTCCAAATGACTGCTGTCTTTGCAGCATCTCTTCTTGCTGCTGTTGCTCCAAATAGGCGTCAATGTTAGCTAAATAGGAATCCATAACAAACCAAAAAGAAACATTGAGGCTCGACTCTTTTTAAAAAAAGCCCTAACCCCGGCGGAGTTAACGTCCACTCATTTTTTTTTTTTGCCCAACCAACTAAATAGGCAGTACAACAATTACCATGAATGGGCTTGTCCTACAATTAGACGCGAGTATAAAATAAATAGTACGACGTTGCCCTTTATCCGCGCAAACAATGGTTTCTTTTTTGCTTTGAACAAGTTCAGTTCAGTTCAGTTCAAATGTACAATAACAACCGAGCGGGTAAAAAAAGGGAGTTATAAATTCTGACACATTAAAAAGACCAAATACGGGCAAATGGAAAAATTCTCGGGTCGGCCGTTAATCCTCAGTTGAAGATCGTTGACGCCAAAATGAGAAAAAAGCACCAACCATAGATGCATATGCTGGGAATAGTCAGAATGATGCCCGACGACGGTATCTCATCCAGCACTTCATCTCGGCCTAACAATTAACCTCATTTTAGTCATTTCACTCTTCTTTTTTTCAACCATCCACTCTCTTTTTTCTTTTTTTGCTTTTACCAGTTGTAGCAAAAGGTGTTGATCTAGAAGAGCCTGAACAAAAAGTAGCATTGGGTTTAGATAGAAGGCTAGGAAAATCTGATTTACTCTGCGTGGCTGTCGCACTCTGTGTTGCCGATGGCGTAGTCATCGCCCGTGTACTGCGGTAATTTGATGGCCTAGCATGCATTGGAAAAAAGAAAACTTAAAATTAAATACGGAAACGGAAAAAGTATTACCAGTTATTGTCGATACAACGCTGATAACACTCGATATCACTCTCACAGACACCGACGCATTGATTTGCGTCCGTCACTAATAGGAATTTTTTGTTGTCACGCATTAAATATACGTGCATTCTACGTAAATAATAAGAAAAAAAAAGGACGTACCACATTGGTTAATACAGGCTCTATCGGTCGCATGACAGTTGCATGCAGCAAAACAGGCAGTTGCAAAAAGCGTTAACAAAAAGAAGGTCAGTTTCATGATCGAAAATAACGTTGATCTTTGGAAGCTTTTTGATCTTATTATTTTTATATAATCTGCGAAGTATATTTCATATAACCTAAAGTTTCTTGAGCAGGCCATTACCCAAATCGTTATCTAAATCGGGAAGCTATGGTAACACACGCGGATGTGTAAGAACAATAAAACCGAGACTGACAGAGCCCCTGTGAAAATGGGGGTTTTGTGTGATGGGGCAAAGCAAAAGGAAACGGAAAATTTAGCATTCCGCTCAAAACCGTTACTTGGGTAATGAACTGGTTTTTTTTTTCTTTTTGGCAACACTATGATATCCATGGAAACATTGTTTACTGCTTGTAGTCATATCGAAATGGATTGGACTTCGAAGATCATCACTTGACTTTCATATTCTTACTGTTTAGTTGTTTTTCTACTGTCTCGTGTTACCTTCATTTTCTTTTCTTTTTTTAAAAAAAATTGATTTTTTTTCCCCGCTCTTTGTCACTTTTTTTTCCCTTGTTTTTTTTCTCCTTCTTTTCTTTTCTTTTCTTTTCTATAGATACGAATGACTGAACTCGCATTTGAGTATTTTGACCCTGAAATTGAAATAAATAATTTAGACGAAAATGGACGACGGATTCGACCTCGAAGAAAACCTGGACGAAAACCAAATCCTCCTACTCCCGCTCAACGTAAGGCACAGAACCGAGCTGCCCAACGTGCCTTTCGTGAAAGAAAACGACGAGAAATTCGAGACGCTGAAGACACCATTCGTCAGTGTAAAGAAAAGTATGAACAAGCACAAAGTGAAGCACGTCATTTGAAACGCAAGGTGCATGAGTTACAGTATGAAAATAATTATCTGAAAGGTCTGGTTCTTTCGTTAAAACTAGCTTGTGCCGCCAATCGGGTAATGCTTCCAAAAATATGGAGTGCGGATAGTATCGATGAACTTGGATTTGAACAACAAATCTTCTCGAAAACAGAAAACATTCCACAATCCCTCGAATTCTTTCTTGATAAAAACTTGCATATCATCGGGACCGATGCACACGCAGAAACAGAATCAGGGGAAGAAGAGAATGAAAAGAATGAAAATGACACCACGCTTCTATTCCCATCCTCCTCCGACACATTATCCACTTCCGCCGATGAACCATTACCATCGTCCAAAACACCAGCATCCCTTACACAAGATGTAATCCTTTCTGACATAGCCTGTGGTATTCCACCTTTCACAACACCAGAACTATTACCTGATCCTATACACCTCATTATGGACTGCGGTGTGATGATGAACCCTATGGATGATAACGACAACACCCTGTTCCGTGAATTCATGACGTTGACTTTCCCAGAGACAACGAAAAAGACTTTCCCAGCCATGGGTGCACTGGAGGCAGTGGATCAACTTCGATCAATGAAAGGAGAAATGCCCCTACTCACACCAAGTAAGTTCTGTTGTAACTTGTTATATTATGAAATAAAAAAAAAGAAAAGAAAAGAAAAGATTTTTACAAACCTACCCCAACTACTTCTTTTTTTTTTCTGTCGCCAGCTGAGCTACAACGTCATGTTCCTCACGACACCCGTATCGATGTGATTCCTGCTCCACCTATGCGAGACCTTATGATTCTCTTTCAAGACTATTACGATGCAAATGATCTTTTTAATGGCCTTATTGAACATGCCTCCTTTTTGGGTGGCGAATTAGGCAATCCAGATCGGTGGTTCGTGCCACCCTCCTTTCTTGCAAAATACTGGTTCCTCTGTCCCAATCACAAGGTTTATCGTACGGATAACGTCGAAGACTTGGCTACATGGATAGCTCAGAGAATCAGCAACAAACTGTTGAAACGTAAACATATGTATTTGCAAAGAGAAAATTACCCAGACTTATTTCCGCCACCAACAACAAATCCGACCGAAAAGGAATTGATCGACGAACGCTTATCGGACGACGTACCGCTGCGTAAGAAATAAGAAAGAAAGAAATTGCTATTTTAACGACGAAAAAAAAAATCAAATGATAGAAGTCATGCTGGATGTCATGGAAAGCTTGCCAAGGTTAACTTCACCCAATGCGTTTACAATATAACTTCCCAACCGGGCCCCTGCTTCTCATACCTATCCAGTTTTTTTTTTTGCCCCACATGCTGTTGGAATTACTCCAACTTTCGTGGAATTAATAACGTCGCCGAGAGTCAGGAGAAAATGAATCAATGAATGAACGCCAATGGTATATTATAATACCAATGATAAAAAAAAACTATCAAGGAGAAGGAGGGACTAGTCCTTCGGACCCCGTCTTTGATCCCTTTTTGCGTCCTGGAAATCCAGATATTCAGAACAAAAAGTGTAACCTTTTTTCTTTTTTTGGCATGGATTTTATTTGCTATACCTCGCGCAGTCCCCAAAAAAAAAATAATGATAATAAAAATCTAACTGCTTACATACATTCATAAAATGAAGACATAGTAAAGAAGACAAGAAGAATAAAAAAAAGAGGGAAGGTAGATAAGGGAGAAAACCGTGGGGAATAGATGCAATACTGCTAGAAGGAGAATGGATGATAATGATGATGATGATGACGGTGACAAACTAAGGAAATAGAAGGAATGATCGTTGTATGTTAGCTATTAGGAAATGTAATCAAGATAAGATGCGGGTAACGAAGATTTTGTATCTGTATCAAACGAAAGGAATGGACCGGGGGTTTCTGGGCTTTGTGCTGGGCTGCTGCTGACACTGCTAGTCTCACTGGAGATGCTATTTGCCATGTAGCTGTTACGTGCGTGGTAGAGATGAGGCCTACAGCCAGATGGAACCCAGTTTTCGTCGGATAGAGAGGCATTGAATAACATATTATCATTATGCGGTGGAGCTTGTGCAATGAGTGATTGAAATGGTTGCCTATCGACATCCAGGTCGTAATCTTCGGGCAACCAGTTCGCAATGCTTCGGGTGTCCACTTTCCTTTTTGCTGCCCTGAGGTAAAGGCTCGTTGGCCTTATTTTGTTGTTCCTTTGAAAATATGATTTGCAAGTTTCGCACCAGTGACCGGGACCTTGTTGGCTTCTGTACCATTGATGCGTGTTCTGTACGTTACAATTGGAGCAGGACTTTGCTGGTGTGGGCGACGTTGTTCCCGAATGCTTGGCTGATTTCCGTACACCACGGTTGCTTTTGACCACGAAAGCTAAGGGTCGCTCGCGCCCGTGCTTATGATGGTACCTGTAACAGGCAACACAGCGTTCCTGGCGAGATGCTACCTTTGTCCTGCAGTTTTTGCAAGTAGGTCGGGGCTTTATAGGCCGTTTCAGGTGTAGAAGTGTACCCAATCGACAGTAGGTGACAGGTAAATGGTCATACAGACATGGGCGTGGTAATCTTGTGTCGTGGATGCCGATTCGATCAAATAAAAAGTTAGAGAGTTCGATTGTCGCATAAAGCCTAGCAATGTCGAATTCATGCAGATTAAATCGATACAGCGAGTTAACCACGTGGTTCAATGAATAGATGTGATCTTCTTTTGCCTGGGTTTCGTCCTGTAGAAAGCGTATGTCGGTTCTTCCGGGGTTGCTGCCTGAAGCCGTATAGTGAAACACATGTAACAGCCATGTTGGGAAAAAGATAAAGTTTGGTGAGACCTGTTGACTTTCCTTGCAATTTCTGAAAAACACGGCCATCATTCGCATTTGATGATTCAATTCAGAAGAGTGCACGGGACGCGACGCCTTTCCAGTTCCGATGTGACATCTAAAAGAGGAACTCGTATGCCTTCCAATAAGCTTGATATGTATCGGTGTATCGGTAACGTAAGCTGACGGATACGCAGGTGATATGACGGCATCCGTCAAGTTGTTTTGCTTTTCGGATTTTCTCAGGCGGAAACCATAAGGAAGCATTGTTTTTTCCCAAAGGGTCATAAATTGGCTCTCGCTTATTGACGAGGTGGTAGTAGTACCAGTAGTACTAGTAGACAATTCGACAGCTTCATGCTGATCTTCCGGAAGTAATAGATCCAATATATCCATAAACGTAGTAGTAGTAGAAGTAGTAGTAGTAGAAGAAGAAGAAGAAGAGAAAGAAAAGAAAGAACGACTTGATATAAAAAGCGAAAGAGTTAGAAATGACAGACGTTTATATTTTTTTATCCTTTTAGCAAACAATAGTGAGAAGCACTTTTTATATAGAAGAAGAAAAAAAAAAGAGGAAAAAGGATCCCCTTATTATTTCCACAACGATACGGCTCATAAGCTGATTTTTTTTTCTTTGTTGTAGACGATTGCTAGACAACTCTAAATTTGACCCACAGCGACGCTCCGCCCAATGACAAGTTAGATGTTGCTTTAGAACTTACAGAGGTGCAGGCCACGCATGCCTGTCTTTCTCTCGCACATATACACACTGATGGCCTCTTTAACTCTCAATTTCTCGTGTCGATACCTTTCTTTATTTAGTAACGATACCTTCTCTATCTCATCAAGACTTAACGATGGTACGAGTTGTCTAGACACTAGAGATAACGAAGAGGGGGGTGGAGAGGGGAAGCAGTTGGATCTCCTGAGGGCTTTGTCTTTACCAACAAATAAACAAAGCACGTCTACAGGTATGTTTGTACGTGCTTAAGCTCACACGTATTGCACAATCGTAACTACGCTCCTCATGTATGTATCGAAATTGGTTAAACACCGATACCCCAGGGCAATTCCGAAAGCTTCGGGCATAAAAAAGATGTGTGCATTTTGCAGATTTATTACTACGAATAAGAAAAGAAGAAGGTTGCTGGATTGTTTTGACATCAACATAAACGCTCATTTTCATTGTTCTCTCTTATGTTGTGTTTCACACGGGTTGCATTACATTTTTTTAGAACGAAGTGGGGCAAAATCCTATGCATATTTGATGCTAGCTCGGAAAAAAAAAGAGAAACAACGCGATCTTAGACAAGGAAAAAGGGGTGGAAGGGCTAGGCAGAGGAGGACGGGGGAGGGGTATCGAAAGGTCGAGAAAAAAAATAGAGAGAGGCGAATGTTACGCACGACTGGTTTTTTATCGATAGGATAGCATTCATATTCAAGGGACCCGAAAGGAGAGCTGGAGAAGGGGAGAGAGAGAAAACGGTTTCTTTTCGTCGTATTTCGTTTTCGCTACTCTGTTACGTGTTGTTCAACAGGGAGACGAGTTTGTAGATAGTCTATCGGATGACATGATGCAGGAGCAAGCGCTTGACCCGAAAAGTTCAGCTGAATAATCCTAGACAAACGGCTCAACGTTGTTCCCAGTTCGATGTAGCGGTTCCAGATTCCGAAAAGTCAATTATTGAACTGGTTTTCGCGTACAAGGTACAGTGTGCTATGTCATATTTGGTCCTATCACCGAGAACAAAAAAAAAATAGTGAGTACTAGTCGTGATTATGTTGTCGAGAGACAATAGAGATGCCTAATCATTCTTTTTTTATTTTTTTTTATTAATGTAGCGCTTTATTTGATAGTTGCTGAAATTCATACGAACCATGGCTAAATTTTATCATTTATTTCTAGGAGAACTCGGTGCTATCAACTCGCATGATAACGCATCTCATATTCGCAAAAGAGAGAGAAAGAAAAAGAAAAAGAACGTAGCCGCGTCCAGTATCTTCCAAGTTCACGTGGAAAACAATTGTATCCTTTTGTTTCCAAAGAAAAACACACGTTTTTCTCCGATACTGATGGCCCTTCGCATGTTCTACTATTCCGCCACACTCAGCAATCCCTCGCTCACGCTAATTAACCTTTCAAGTGACCGTGCAACGTGAGTGTTGTCAAGATCGCAGAAGCAGCAACCCATGTAACCACTCTGTAAATCCCGTTTTACCAAGGTCTGGATCATCGGATAGAGTACTCCTTCCCATCTAGTTAACCAAGGTTCCAGTACCACTGTTTTTTCTTGCTTACAACATTTTTCAGTAACATCCGAAGACCCTTCTGTCTTTGTCACAGGACAATACGTCTGCCTTTATACTTGAGTTATATCATTTCATAGCCGTGATTAGGGGAATTAACTTTCAATTAAAAAAAGCAAGATTTTGGAAACTTTGCAAGCTTGCAAAAACCCTATTCTTTTTTCATGGCAAACATAGAAAAAAAAAAGAGCCACATCAAACTTTATTTCTCTTTTGAGTACAGAATGGTGACAGCCTCCGAAAATGGCTGTTCCGAAGCCAGCCTTTGTTGATTAGGCTGTAGAGCTTTCAATATTCATGAGGTGATTATTGAACTGGAAAATTAAGAAAGACAAAAAGAAAATAGAGAAAGAACTCTGTTCGTAAGACACGTCATGATCTGTAGAGCCATTTTCACTGCTGGACAAAACACGGATATATTTGAAACGTTGTTTTTTCTTCTGAAAGAAACCATGAGAAACGGCAAACATTCTGATTATTAAACTGCGTTCGAATCAATTGAGAAGTTCAGTGGATATGTTTGTGTGCGCGTACAAGCTTCACTGAACATATTTCTCTCTGAGGAGCTCCTGAGGAAGTTCCTTCCTTACTTCTGCGACCTATCTACTTATCGCGAGACATAAAACGACGTGAAAGTTCGTGTTGTAAAATCTCACAGATAGTACCGTACGTAGCAGATGAAGCGAGAAGCGAGAAAGAGCGTAATAACAAGCCATTGACGAGATCATGTAGCAATAACCAGTTGAACTCCACGAAATGTCATGAAATTGAAATAAAATGGTTACCATGATGGAGCCGCAAAACGTTGTATCGTTGGCAACGCATCTTTGCTAGCCGTTAGGTCAAATTCAATGGCCAGAAAGAGCAAGTTCGAAGCTACAATGGCGCTGGAAGAAGAGCTCAATGTGGTTGGCATATAGTGTCTGTTTCTCTGTGGGATATTTGTGGCGTTGGACAGGGAAGGATCCTTTGAGCCACTTCACCATGGAAACCAGTCTTGATTCACTACTTTCCCCAAGTAAAAAGTAATCCATCAGGAAACGAAGTACACTACACTGATGGATCACTTTCTACTTGAGAAGAAGTAGTAAATCAGGAGCTGGCTCCCCATAATGTCTTGGTTATTATGAGTTAAAAGATGAGAGATTACAGCTGTCTGTCATTGATATCACCGAACTGATAGAATTATAAATGATTTAGTTGTTAATCATGACCGTCGGCGCGCTATTGTGGTGAAGAGTAATTTGCGATTGAGGCAGGTGCCATCGAGCAGCACTCTGTACCTCCGAAACCCGGGAAAAAAGAGAAAAGCGCGGACTTAACATGCTTTTGTATTTCGGAATCTGGTTTTGTATAAAAGGGTCTAGTAGCGTAGCTGTTGCTCTATTTCATTATCTTACCACGGTCATCCCCGGGGAAAAATGAAAGAAAAATCAGGAAGACCCAGCGGTCAAGGAAGAAAACCTAACCACTGCACAGGATGCCCTCGTAAAGGCGTGAGGGTTCAACCAGCTGGTCAAAGATTGCTCTTGTTTTCTTCATTCGTCAGTGATGTCTTACTGCTCCTCCACAAAATACTGAACAGTGTACAGAAGTAGATAACCTATCATTAAATACAAAGGACTATCTTTTTTACAGGTGATCAATACGGATTTTCTGCAGGAAGTAATTTGGCTTTCTGTCAGAAACAGAACAGTTACCCGACCCCTGCCACAGGAGCCCAGAGCAGCCAAGACGATGATCCCGTTTCTGGAGACAGTATCCCAGAAGAGAACCTAATTAAAAGCGATGGTATCGTTGACAATGGATCACATATAAGTAGCAAGGAGCTCATGGCAGCATCCTGGAAAACTACTTCCTAGGACTACAAGAAAGGTCGAGCCAAGCGACCTCCCCTTATGAACACACCTTCGGCGCACTATGGATTAATCTGTGGGCAGCATTCTTTGTGCTTGATGGCAATGCACTTGATCCAACTTTGCTTCATCATCAGCACGTCTTCCTGTGGGGCCCCCTCCCGCCAGTACCAGAAAGATCGCACTGTCCACAGCGTCACCACTCGCTAGAGATCAAAGCCTAGAGTATTTGTTTATGGAGTATGGCCAACTACTCAGTTCCAAAACGAGGAGACCATTTCTGGTAAGGAACTTGGAAACAGGTATCCAACGCACTGAAAACGTTTCGTCTTGGACACGCGTCACATCCGCCAGGTACTTGCTTTATCTTAATATTGGACACGATGAGTGCCGACTAGCATTTTAGGAACGCTACCGTGGAACAAACATACTAAAAGGGGACATTCATCAGAATATCGTTCTTAAATTCAAACTGGTGCTGTTCTACCTGCTTATCACCCTCGACATATCATTGATGCAAGCCTGCTTAAATACTTCCTTGAACATAAAAGCGGGCATTCATAGAAGTGTAGACTGGGACTCTCAATCGCCACGGGGATGTTTACAAGGTCTATTATGAGCCGCGATTACTCAGAATTATTCATACCATGTGCACAAAGGCGACAACGACTTGAAGAACTTGCGGCGATATGTCGAATTGTAGCTCGTTTCTATGACGCAAAATCGATGTTGACAAACGAAACGTTCGGAACTACATCCTTTTCGAAAGTCCTAGCAGTAACACTCAATAACCATATCGACATTGTAAGTAACAATCATGTCAACCAGGAACCCACGACGGAATGCGGCTCCTAGTGGTTCCCATGCGTTCCTGATTGGCTTTGCTTCCTCGATGACTATTTTTTTTTTTTCGGACAAGAGTATTCGTTGAGGGACCAAGCAACCAACAGGAACGGACGGTATCCAGAATATAATTATTGAGTATCCTGAAGGAGCCTATGGGATTCACCAACATGCGTTTCGTAACCATTAAGAATCTTCAGCGACTCTTTCCATTCAGCAAATTTCTTGAGACTTTCTTCCATCCTTTCTCCCATATCTTAGACATTCTGCTTTATTTGCTTTAGATCGTCGTTCACTTCGACAACCTTTGATGGTATTTGGGGGATCGTATATATGTAGGAGTTGCCCATGAGTTAAAGAAAGCCAAGTAACGAGGCTTCCTTACATCTCCGCATCCTTGGCCAAACAATATACGTCCTAGCGGATGCTGCGCCCATCCAGCCCATCATACACGTTATGTCTTCTACGCGAAGGACGCACGGCTGTGACTGACTGGATGGCAGTACGTAGGGAAAACCGTTAGCTGCCAGAGAGATTGCGTATAATCGGACTAAGGCGAGCAGTTTCTTCTCTTCTTGGTGGGAATGCTCGAAGTAAAGTAGAACTTGCCCGGAGTATACGCGTTCTACTCACTTGATGGTCCTAGTGTTTCGGTTGCAATCCACATCCAGTGTCATCATCACCATATCAGAAGACCGGCTGCTGTGCTCTGAAGCAGATAGCGCACATCCAATAACTTCTCCGTCTTGTTTCCAGAGTCGAGAAGCACCCGAAATATCTGGGGAGATGTGGCTCACATCCGCGTTATATATCGACCATAATCTGCGAGGGGGCCGACATGCTTTCACAAAATGTTGTCTACATCAGTCCTGTAGATGCACCAGAATCTTCGGAGCAGTGGTTCAAGATTGATGGTATGACTGCTGACGCGCTTGATGGAAGTATATCGGTTACAAGGACCCCATTACTCTGCGGATTCAGGTTCATCTGTTCGTGTAGTCACTACTTCCGTCTTCCTCCGTGACGAGATACGCGTAACCTCCAACAGGTCATCATAGACTTGTCCAATGTGCCGAGAAGCCGCTAGGAGATGTACGACATTCGCCGCGTCTGATCAGGGTAAAGTATGCGGTTTGATTCGAGACTTGTACTCCCCGATAGCACTTTTCATGCGGCAGGTAGTGATTCCGCGCAAAGTCCCAAGGCACTTGATAATAACAGCGGTGATGTGTCTGAAGGTAGTGCTTGGTTGTGGTAAACACCAAGCTGCTAGCCTTTTTGTCGTATCTGACATTGATCTTTTACTCATAACACTATTTACGCAGCTCAATGTCATCACGACATATAAGAAAATCTCCGCCCTTTCAATTCCGCTGTCCCTGATTCAACTGAGACAGTCCCAATGGATTACATTCTGAATTACCGCACAGCTCTTCTTTAACCCGATCTCTAAAAACACTCCTTTAGATTGGTTAACGGACAATAGCGATATCTAAGACATAAGCTAACAATCTACTCCGAAGTCAACAAGACATATAAATATTGTCAACTCAGATAGAAAAGTTTTTCAGAAGATTGATTCTTTTTTTCTTTTCTCGAGAATAAACACTAGTCTCGCTGAATCTATTGATCCCTTTTTATTCCACATCAACGAGACATTACACTTTTGTTTCTCGCAGTGCGCATAGAGACGATTATGCCACGTCTTTACTCCAACGTTTATCGTTCTCGGGTAATTTTCCATTGCTCAGCCAGAAATGTATAAAGGAACTCTGTCCAATCAACAGCTTTATATTTGCCCGACTTGGATTCAGCATTTAACCAATCACTGTTGAAGCTAGCTGGGATGGATTCACGAGTTTTTCCAATGTCTTTCCCGATTACCTGCCTTGGCGAGGGTTTTGGATACAAGCTATGGTCCATGCCATACTTTCCAGACATCAATTTCAACAGCAGCTTTGTAATTTCAGTGAACTATTAGGTGCACTTCGCCTATTCCAAAAAAGAAGATGCGGCTGGCGGTCTATGATCGATTCCCCTCTGCTTATCTCCATTTGCGAGCCAACTCTTCGTGCATGCTTTATTTGTCTGAGGTCGGTATCCTTAAGGTACATTTTCGCAGAAGTTGCGAATAGCCATTTTGGATCCTATAGGAACACTGGGGAACTCATGTTAGTAATTTTGGCACAGCAAGGGCCTTCAATAGTTTTGAAAAATAACTGCATCCAGTAACCTGTGACATACAATTCATCGCACAGGGTCCTGAAGGAACTCCCCTTCAGAATGAGAAGGAGACATACGAGTCCCCATGGATTCCTGGGAGATCATAATTCTCGGTAGTGTTAACATAGCGTTTATTGCGCATGATAGAATATCTGTCCGAGCAGCCCTGACCGTAGGCCTCGCATCCACCAGCAATCCTCTCTCTGCCGACAGAAACAATCTGTCACCGTTCAATCCCAGCTAGTGTTCGGAGGGCAAACGTTTTGTACCCAACACCACCTACGTATCATCGATACGTGTTGCTCAGGGTTATTTTGTTTACAACTATTGTTTTGCTCGTCACGAAGATGCATGAATCCTCCGCAAGGACCCTGCAACGAGTAAGCACGTCAGTTTTCATTTTCTGTAATTAATATCATTTCTTTTCATGCAGGTTAGGCGGACCGGGACCTGCAGAAATGCTGCCTCGGGCAATGAAATCGACTTCTTCTAAGTGAAGTAAGAGCTCTAACATCCTTTTTGAGTCATGGATGAATCTCAGGGCTCAGATACTATATTTGACAACGTCACAGTCAGACAATACACTAAACGTTGAGCAGCTGCACCTACTCCCTCACAAATCGCAGTTATCTGGGACTTAATGTCTAGTTGTGTAGCAAGAAGATGACGCACACAAGGTTTATGATCCTTCGCCTCTTCCTGTGCTAATCAAGTCGCCTTTTTTTTTAACCGGCCGATGTGTATCTATGGCCTTCTGTAATATCGGTGCGATAACATCGTTTTGATGCCTTTGACATATTTTACGACATCGCTTTTCTTCATGATACCATCTTTTCTCTGGACATACTACATGCATTGATGGTTATCCATTTTGTCTAGCGTCAATGCTGAATTTGAGGCTGTTATATATCCTTGATTATAACTATTTTTTGGAGCCATGTAGCCTGCAACCAACACGTCGTGGCTAAAAGCATCTTGTTTACCACTTTGGTGAAGATAAATATTGACTTACGGCGAGAGAAGAGCAGTCCGAACGGAGTAATAGTATTCTCCTCGAACTTCTGCACTCTTTCGTTGCATTTCTGGTAGCCTTTACAGTTGGCGCCTGCGCAGAAAAGGCCGAAAGAGCTCCGTACTCTGCTACACATCGTACCATGACAACGACAATGAAGTTCGCTTATCGTTAGAAATCCTCCAGGTTCTTTCTTACGGAGCGCATATTTACCGGATAGGTGCCCACATATTCTACTTTCCGTCGTTTGTATAAAACGTTGGCTCGACATGGGTCGCTAGGACATGGCAAACTTCACCAGGCAACAGAAGAAGTTCAACAGCTACCTCTCAATCTTAGTGAAATCCTGCATGATCCTTTTGTATTCACTTCATCATGCTTCCTGCCTAGCGTTTTGGTACGCTACTATAACTGCGCTTTTGCGACTATCCCCATAGACTTCCTTAGAGATCTTCTTGAGTGACTAGCCCATGCATTCACCTATTTCTCCACACACACACACAAACACACACACACAAACACACACACACACAGACAGCAGAAAAATATATTTCCTACAACACCATGCTTGCGCGGGAGAAGAAGATGCTCATTCGAAAGACTGTATGAGCTTCGCAATTCTTTGTTTTCTGATGTCTGTTTCTTCATCCATTTGCATACGGAGGACTTTATACCTTTGTTGTTCATTTTGTACCTTTTTTCTTGCCTTCTAGGTGGAGGAGATACACGGTGCTACGCCTGTCTCCCACACGTGGATAGTTAATTGATTATAGATAGATGCAGTGGACCCAAATCTCTGCTGCCATTCTTCTCAGAAGGCTTCACCTATTTGCACGTTGAATTCCTGTGCAGGAGGTACTGACGAGCAGCCTGCTGCCGAAAAGTCCGTATACGACCATAATTTTGGCTAGATAGTTGGGTTGGGCGTAGTTCCTTATTAGTGGTTAAAAGGCCATCCAGTTCTTTCTTATCTTTATTCTCTGCATCATCGTCGTTTGACTCTTGTGGGACATGGCGTTTCGTGTGTAAATGCAAATTACAGCAACAAATGCGACTTTTTGGCCAACGTTGCTCGTGTTTTTTGCTCCCCATTTGGTAATGAGGGTTTCTTTTGCTACTGCGTAAACCCATCCAAGTTCGCTTCCAACACCATTTTCCAAGCAATGACTATATATTATATGCTGTTCTCGTATTTTCATCCCACTCCAGAGAATTCCGTCATTGTTGCTCTACAGATTCTGGTTCCTGGTCTTGAATCAAATGGTGGCGTATTTCGTTTAATTTCTGAAAGTCGGACGTTGAGTCTCCTGTCATCGCCAGGGGCACAGTTTTAATAGAGAAAAGAGCTTAGCGTGCCACACTGACTGTAATACAAAACCTTACTGTTAACGTCGCCTTTCAAAATGACTCTTTCTAGATAGATGCCGTAAACTTCAAATATCTAAGAAACTTCTTATTTTATGAGAGAAGTGTCAAAATAAAACACGTTTTCTCATTCTACATATTTTTTTCTATTAGAAAATATAGCGAGTGTTCCCTAAGTCTATTATTTAAAAGCCTAGGACTCAGAAGCTCAGTTAAAGACTTTTAAGGACGGCAAGCGTGTGCATAGAAAGGCGTAAGTTCAGGAAAATGTTGACAGTAAGTACGCTAATGCCGAACCAATGAAATTAGCATGTAAAAAGTTGAAAATTCTATAGACCCCGGTGTTTGCGTTGGAAGAAAGAGTCCGAAGAAAACCTATTCGCCTCTATTGCTTTCCTGCCTATCTAACTCAATCAACAATGCATATCAGCTTGGTTCATCTGGTTGGAATATTTGGTCTTTTTGCCGTGGTCTCGTCTCAAGAGGTCGACTTTTGCCAAAAAAAAAAAGGGCGCTTTCGGGTGCATATGCAAAGTAGATAATTCCCAAAGTTGCGAGACATGGTCCGACTGCGAGAAGAGATTTAGTTGGGATAGATGCTGTAAGGACGGGATCTGCGTTTATGGCTCGTCTGTCCGTAGCTGGGCGGGTGCCTGCGACGATTATGGTGAAGGTTGTCCAGGTCCATAATAACCTCAACAAAGCGAAGAATATGATTAGAAGTTCATCTGTCGTTCTACAAAGATAATTTATCTTAATTCTGTTGGTAACCAGACACATTCATCGTTCAACGAAATAAACATTGACGGTTGTATGCTGCATTTCGGATTTCGCTTCCACGTGGTCAAGATCGAGCAACAATGTTCGGACGCTAATCACATATCTCTGTAAACAGATCAGTAGATGATTACAGATAACCCTTTTTTTCTTACTATTGGTCGCTTTGGGATCCATTGCCAATTTGCTTTTCAGGCATCTGTAGCTAGCAAAAATCAGCGTAACGAACCTGACAAAATGCGTATACCTTTTAAATCCCTCTAAAGTACGCTGCAGGATGCCGTTCTGCTTTCTTTGTGAAGAATCTGTTGAAATACATATCGGGTGAGTTCCATTTGTCATTGTCATCGTGTTCTTGGATCACCACTTCAACTTGGACTCCATATTCTCGATTGAGACTCATTTACGAAGTAAGTAGAGTCTTACCTTTTATGTTTGGTCAAAGCTTCCTCAATCGTAGCAAGAAAACTGACTTGACTTGTATTTAGCATTAGAGTGGAAGTCCTTGAGTTGAATAGCTATATGCTAGCTTCTCCAACCTCTGTTACCTCGAAAATACCTTTGCTTCGGCTGGGAGTTTTCTCCATAGTTACTCCATGGTCAAAAGGCGATAAAGTCATGACATGCATACAGGAAGTCGCTGACCATGACTCTCCGAAGAATAGCTAAAAACAGTACTTTCGGATACAGTTGTGTCACACTCAGTGTTGATGGAATAATCCTTGAACATTTTGTTGATCTTACGTCTCCGCTACTTAAAGAGAGATCACTGTTTGCACATTTTCCCCGCCTACGCAAAGGGCCTTTTGCCAAATGACAGATGTCCTTCCTTCTGTGCTCAAAACTTTGGTCGATCTATGTCTGGGAACTTTAAGAAAGCCTCGAACTTTCTCTTCAATGACTCAATATAGAAACTATCTGTGGACTCAAAGGGACAACTTTCAAACTGTTCGGTTTTTCCTGCTCGCAGCTGGCACCCATGTGTTGCCGCACTTCCAGATCAAGTTCTTCAAAACGAGCTTTAATAACAAAAATCTCTCGTTCACCCCCTGCTAAGTTTTATGAAAATTCTCGTTTTACTTTTCTGAAACCGGGATCCCCATCAACGAAATTATGGTCAGTTACAAGCTGATAGTGGACTTTCCACACACTTACAGGTGGATGATGAAAGAAACAGAGAAGAAAGGGACATTGAATAGAACCAAAGAAAATTCTTCTGATACGTCACTATCCTAATACGCTTTTCACGGATGGCCTGTCATGATCATTCCACGCAAACAAAATGTGTAAATTAGGTAGCGGAACAAGATTGATCCGGATTCGAATGTGCTGGTATTTTAGTTCAAAACCCCGATTGATCGAGATCAGTTCGGTCGTCGCAACCAGATATGGCAGGATGGAGCTACTGGAAATGTTACTCTGGTTGGTTTAAAGGTAGCTGTCTGTTTCTCTGTTGTACCAAACTTAGGCATGGCGGACCAAACCAAAATCGACTCCTTAAACCGAAGACAAATTTCTTTATCAGTACACGATGCCAGAAACAAAGAAGTGAAATTATCTATTCCGATTTTCCTCGGCTTTGTAAATGCAGCACCTATTTCAGACGATATGGTACGTGTCATTTGTCTCCTTTGCCACAACGTGCACCCGACGCTATTGTGACTGGAAGTTAATGAGAAACACACTTTCTTTTTTTCTTCAGCTTCTGGGAGGACAAAAGCCCAGAAAAGGTATAGTACGATCCCGAACAGTGCTATCAACGGGTTCGGTGCTTCGCATGACGACGCACCTAATATACCGCTCTCGGTTACAAAAATTTTTCGCATTTTTTTTTTAGTATTTAAAACCGGCAATCTTATGAGCTCTTTGTGTCCCGTAACTGATTCTTTTTCTCACAACTACTATGAAGTTTACCTACGCTTTGTTGGCCGCCATGGCCGTGTCTGCCCATACTGTCGCTGCTCAGGGCTGTAACTGTGAACCCCAGGATAGCCAATGCATTACTACCTGCGGTATGTTCGTTGTTGCTACCGAAAAGTTTGAGTTTATATTAATTGATGGTTTTAGTCACCACAACAAATGAATGCGTTAATCGATGTGGAAACGACACCAACTGCTATGCCAAATGCATCAGCGACTCTTGGCCAGGTGTGGAACCCAGTGGAAGTCAATCCGCCAGCGCATCCGCCTCCGCCTCCGCCACCGCCTCTGGTTCCGCCTCTGGATCAGCTACCCCAACCACCGGAAGTGCTTCTGCCACTGGCACTGCTTCCGCTACAACTTTGCCTGCCACCACAACTACTGCCGTTGTCCCATCCCCATCCACCAATTCCGCTGCCACTTCGGCCACATCTTCCGCCACCGGCTCTTCCCAGCTTCCCTCCACAGTTGGCACCTCCACCAGCACTTCGCCAACTTCGACTGCACCCGCCACACAGACTCCAAACGCCGCTTCGCGTATGTCTGTCGGACTTGGTGTCGCGGTCTCGGCGTTGGTGTTGATGATGCTTCAGTAAAAAAGAAAAACAAGAGAGATTTTTAGTTCATTCATTCTTTTCACTACTTCTCTATTCAGCTATTAATGAATGTATATTTTTTTGGCATGTTAATCTGAAACAGGGTTATCCAGTTGTTTTAAGTATATTATCCCGTTGATATTTTTAGTTGCATCCTTTTGAGTGGTGATCTAATGGTCACTAGGCGATTGTTGGATAATCTATGCAATAATTAACTACCGGTGATAACGTTGACTTGGTATAAAGGGACTACAGTTGTCGCTTAAGGAACAGTCATCATCCACTGTAACCAGATATCTTTCGGATCTGGCCCGCGATGGCGGGGAAAGAAAAAATGGCAGGATGTGAACAACCACAATAAACCCAAACACGATGAACACCATGCTATATCACTACCAATTGGAAATGAGAAAGAAAGGAAAAGAAAAGAAAAAAAGGAAGGAAGGACAAGGTGGCCTGATTTTCGTTGAACAGCCCAAATATCTTGGTTCCCCCCTCCCCCTCCTCTCTCTGAGCCAGCGAATAAGCCAGGTAGGTATGGTGGACGGAGGAGATCGCTATAAAGGAAGACATACTACATCCATATACATAGAACAAAGATGAAAATGTTATTTTACCGAGGCATCACTGTATCAGCTAGGATATGGGTGTCTCAGAAAGTCGTGAGAATAAATTCCTCTTTGTTACGTCAATGCAGGACTTCCGAACTTTTCAACGTCTGTATCACGCTGCTACACGTGGCATTGGGAGGAGACAAACAAAGAAGCACATTATGGACAGATTTCTCCACCTATCCTCACAATGCTATTGTTACCAATTATACAAGTACATGCTCTAATCGTTTTCTCTTTTTTGGGAGGGATAAAGACAAAGCATACACTTGAAAAGTGAAGCAGCACTTGATGGAACGGATAGTGACACTGCGAATTGCGCCACGAGTTGCAAACACTCATATGATGAAACTTTTGCAAGTGATGCTGCTGCTTTGGCCTTCAATTGTCAGCATGACAGTCTAAGAATCGAGGTGTCCTGCGCGCTTTTCCTTCCTAAAACTAGAAAAGACCGAAGATGAATGACTAGCCTGAAACTGTAGAAGAGAGATCATATATTTAACTGTCTCGCACTAACGGGAATAGAAGAGAAGACCCGCGAGTAACTTGCAAAAGTTACGAGATACATAATGAAACAAACAGCCACTCATCATCTTTTTATAAGAAATCTATCGAATTAGATATTACAAGCGTGATAAATTGTTCGATAATAATATAATCGGCAGCAAAGCTTGAAGCCTGGTTGTTCTAGTGGTTTGCTATCACGTTTCGCTATCAGCGACCAGCGACCAGCGACCAGCGACCGGGCAAACCCGATTACGACAGCTTGCAGAAACAACGTATTCACATTTGATCATCAGAGACTCTGCTAGGGCTGCATAAAGTGAGAGGGACGGGAAGATCAGATTCCTCAAACTGGACGTTGCCCAACGTCTTAATGCCTCAGATGCCAGGAAACAGTTACGTATCCATATCAATATAGCACATAGAGAGGAAAGGCAGCACAAAAAAGTATCCAGATATCATTTTTGATGATAGCAAGAACACAAAGCTGCTATCCGAAAGGAGGATGCAGAGCTTTTTTAGCCTTGGATGACAGACGTTGAGTCACTCTTCCCTGAGTAGCAACTTATAGGACTTTCCCTGTGATTTTTCATCCGTGTCAAGTTGTTAGTCACTATTTCCAGATGAAGGCTGCGCCTGAAGCAATCCATTTACAGAAGTAATAAGCCATGTTCAGTCTTTCCTTTATGGACGCAAAATTTATTTAGAGCAGCGTGAAGAATAGTTCAATAAAGAGTATCCGAGTGAAATTCACAGTATAGTATATTTAACACGATAGAATAAAGGATTTCTAGCTTTTGCGGGTGTTTGGGGCAGCGGGGATGAAGTCGTATTCAGCTCCTCCGGATGAGGCGCTTGCACCAAGGTACCCGCGCCAAACCCCAAAATAGCGAACGCCTCATCACACACCGTCTACAAGGGTTGCGTGGATAATTTCATGTTTCTCATACGGATCATCGCTGATGCACAAGTCTGGATCACCACCATATTTGGATAGATGAACTCTAGGCAGGCAACGTTCCTCAGGTGCTTGTTCCACCAGCTCACACCATTCGCGACATCGTCAATCTACCAGTTCACATAAAAGTCACGGATGATTCGGATTCAGAAGGGGTTCATCTAAATGTAATGGGTTCGATCGACTATCGGGATGATCTCGAGGATCTGTCTCTATACGTCTGCTTTCACAGGAAGTGCGATCACTAGTGCGACCATGATCCGGAATCTTGCAGTAACTCAGAATCTGTGTTCCTTCTCCAAGAATTGCTCAAACCTTAAGTTATGTCCGAGAACGTTTGTGAACTTTAAGCACTTCAGCCAGGATCAAACTCTAAACGGAGCATGAAAGAGACTTTGTCTATGGCAACAACCAACTGAAGCCGCCGTTATGGGAAGCTTACAATCTTAATTCAGAGCGGATATGGAAGCGAGAATGTCGATTGAATATATTCACAGTTATCTGTATCTCCTTTTCGAATATCCTTAGGAATGCTTATCACAGCTGGCGTATTCCGAGTAACAACCATTTCGGTACTGTACACCATGATAAGTTCTTCTTTATTACTTACTTTTAACGAATTACAGCATCTGAATAAAAAGAAATTGGTCCTGCTAATGGTGCCATGCCTCTATTGTCCACAAGGTTGCAGATCGGATTCGAACCGTGACCATACCATAAATCCCACGTCCCTTCTTCCAGAGCTTTCGATGCATCTGGTTTGACATAGAGATGAACGTTACTGCCATCAATTCGTGTGCTATAGATGGATCTGGCATCACACTGCAGCTCATCTACGATAGTAAATCCAAAGACGCGATCAACAGGTTTCCATTGAGTGTCTTTCGGAAATCGAATTTCCAATACCGTTCGTTGCCGGTCTTCCTCGAGCTTGTGAACAGTTGCAGAAGATGCTTTCGCTTTTCCTGTTAAGAGATCGGTCGCTGCAACTGCGAGGCGCCATCCTACTATCCTCAGACCTTTTGCTGATAAATGGACCCGATCATCCATATCACAATCCACAGTAGAGACTACACTAGCTTTGGAAATCTCCTGAAGCGCTCGTTGTTCCAGACGTATGTCTGACCAGCCTTTTTCCGTAGTTGATGACACGCAACGGCTGATCTGAGCCGCAACAAAGAAGACATCTCCAAACTGAACCCGTAACTTCGCTACCCACTCCTTCATACGTTTGGCGTATGTGGTCTCCTCAGAGGAAAGTTCAGCATCCGATTCCCCTTGGTACCAGAGAACGCCAGCAATAAGTCCGCCAGCTTTGTGAACGCGTGCGCACATGGCGCCATACAGGGTCTCATCCGAAGTCGGTTCGTCTGTAGACCACTGTTTTAACGTTACACCACCATGAGCGCAAGGAATAAGGCCCACAGGTATGTTCCCATTGAGCTCCTGGTACTTTTTAGCAAATGCCAAACCTAGAGATGCTCCACGTTGCTTTCGCACCTCAGGATAGCGAACCGTCGGATCAGGGAGTAGTTGATGTACTGGTCGGGGAGATAGCCAAAGTTCATGTGTAGGATCGGAAGCGACATCCCACACTTCCGAGGACCGAAACAAATGAACACCGTCTGAACGCGAAGGTGATCCGCCGTCATAATACCCGTGCCCACGCATGTTACTTTGACCCGCCATAACCCAGAGATCACCCACCATGACATGATGAGCATCGCCAACCGTGTAAGGTCCGCCTACTCCCAATGTTACGATAGTGCCATTGACACACACCACAGCCGTGTTTGTTTTGAAGTCGCGCTGGAGAACCTGGTGACTCGAGACACTGGTATACATGTACAAGGACGGAGACTGATGGGATTTTCCCAGCAAAAAAATTGCTGAAGGTCGCACGAGTTATCTTTGCCATTTCGAAAGACGCACAGCAAAGAAGCTTATTGCATTCATAAGACCAGTCTCTACCATATAGATTTTTATTATACTGGAACGGGACGCGAGTAGATTCTTGCATGTTCTCTATTCCTGCCACGGTAGTCAATCCAGAATCCCTGGCATAGGCCACCGTTATATGGGTTTGTCACTACATATGCTCCCAGCTATCTTGGATTTCCTGGACAAATGGTCGATCTCATCCGTATTACAAACGCCATCGTACATGAGACGCATGCAACATGATAAGGTATCGAAGCTTGCGATAGTCATGACAGGATATGACATGTGCATCACAGAAAAATCCAATTTACAGTCCAACACCGAAGCAAAGGCCGTCATTTCGCTTTGGCCTAGCTTCTGCTGGTGATACCAAGGCCGACGTGACGATGGTACCGGTGTGTGGATTTTGCTGTCGGGCACATGAAGAAATATTACTTCATCATGACAATGCAGATGGTGAGACGGAGATGACGATGACAACAAAGATCGTTTTGATTACACAGTAAGTTGATGAGGATGAACACGTGGAATGGAAGATATCAGTGAAGAACGGGAAAACGTAATGATGCATGGAAGTGTACTCATCCGCAGTCATCGATCGCAACTGTGAACTTGCGACACCCCACCAAATCTAGCAATAAATGTAACACAGCATAGTACGTTAAGATTAGCTATAATGCGACAACCTGTCTCGTTGACATACCAACAGTGCCCGAGAAGCTCTCGCAGTGACCTAACAGCTCAGTCTGCTCTTGTTAATCACCTAGATCACATCGCTAGCAATGATGGGTTATGTTATGAGATTGGTATTTCTGCATCTGTTAAAAAGTGTACTAGTTGGGGATTGGTGGATGTTGGGAATAAGGTGTGTAACAATCGCCGATACGTTCAGTTCTGTGGTGATGGCTGAACAATTGCTCCTGACATTATGAAAGATATCAGATAGTTGGTTTATCCCTTGTAGCCTGTCAATATAGGTTCGTCAATAGCCCATGTGTTCTTTGTTTGTTTGTAATGGACCTACCAGAGTTATCCTACAAACCTATCTTGCTTTTAGACTGTTTGGCGTTAGCTCCAAACAGACGTCACGTCATGTATAGCCCCTTTTGCATGTTGTACTCTTCAAGTTTACCTCTCCGCCGACGCAACACGATCTTGATTAGGCTAAAAGTTCGGTCAAAGCTTTTATTTAATTATTATAATGACTGCGAGAGCATCGCCAACTAAGCACATCCCTTTTTAGCGCGGTCTGGGAGGAGAGGAATGTAAAGAAGCCCTCTCATAGCAAAGGGGAGAAAAATGAAAGACGCATAGCGTAAGATCTGTATATGGAGAGTAGGAACCATAAAAATTACGACCGAAATTTAGCGTGTTATTTAGTAACGATTGTGAGCGCTGGACCTAACAGTATGTTCACTATAGCCCGGTTACTGGGGGAAAAAAAGAAGAGACAGAAGGAAAAAGGAAAAAAAAAGGAAAAAAGAAAAATAAGCTTGCTGGCGGAAGGGGAAAATTGTACAATGCAAGCCAAAAAAAAATTCATTTAACAAACAATAACCCAGACTGACACCAAGACTTGAAAGGTGAAGATGATAAGGTTCTTTTCTCCAAGGAAAACGGGGGCTTGTAGGAAGTATACTTTTTTGGGGAAGTGCATTTCACACGGTACGACGTACTGCAGCACTGGACAGACGCTGATGTGACTATCAAGAGTGAAGGATCGGGGCCACCAGGAAATCGAGCTTGGCCAGAGTCTGCGCCGTTGAGGAATTGTATACAGTGGGCCAACGTTGTTAGACTAGCAAGGTCCCTTTGGCTTCGACAGATCCTAATTCTTACTAACCGAACTCTAACCTGCCTATTTGTTGGTTTGACATGGTTCGTCAGCTGGCCAATACGGTCATGGGTACTTTTTGCTCTGTGCCTCGATTGATATTCATTTCCTAGCTTTCCTTTATAGAAATCTACTAACGTTACAAGCAGTGTGGCAAAGCACGTTCTTCAATAATATGAAACGGCAAGACTTGTTTCTCTTAGCTATATATATATAAAAGGCGTTAAACAGCCGGCCGAATTAATTTCCCAGTGGATGGTTCTGTCATGACTAAGATCGTTTGTGTGCCTTCCTTTCTAGGAACGAACTTAGATTGCTAGCGTATCTCCGATTTCATGGCGGTTTATCCTTGCAGAAGATTGCGTCTGAGCCAGCGAATTTTGTGCTTCTAGCAGTATTCCAGAAAAAAAAACCTGCAAAACCGTTGATCTACCGGCGAAATAGGTACAATGTTTATATGGCCTCGCCTCATTAGAAAGAAAAGAAAAATTACAATGATAACTAGGCGTTATTCACAAAGAAATATGAAACTACAGCATTAACGTATTCAAGTTTTCGTTCAGGATTATGTCTGAGACAGCCACCATGACGTGTTGTAGGAGTGTTGTATCTGTTGCATCTGTATAATGAGTATATACTTGTTTTTCAGCACTGTGGTTTAGTCGTTCAAACCGTTTCTTGAAGTAAGTGCGCGTCTCCTCAAAATCAGTGTCACATCCTGATCCAGAGGGTTAATCTTAAAGATTCCGAGAAAAAAAAGAAAGCATACCTTTAAAATCCGGAAAGTACGACGAAACGGGTGAGGTATTGATTTTCTCCTTGAAGATATCAATTTTGTTAAGAAACAAAATCATCGATGTATGTGTAAACCATGGCGAATTGCAAATGGTGTCAAACAGCATCAACGCTTCGTGCATCTAAAGGTTACCGAAAAGGTAAAAGTAAAGGTTAACAAATGAGCGCTTATTTTATCTCTTGCAGTTGCTCACTTGGTTCTGATAACAAAGAAGATTAGAAAAATTGACAAAACGACATACTCTTATCACCTACCGAATCTCTGTCTTCGACTAAGCACTGATCGTACCCGCTGATAGAGACCACAAAGAGAATGGCCGTAACGTTTTCAAAACAATGGATCCTATAAAGAGATAACCTTTAGAATCCATTTTTTAATTATCAGATAATTACCATTTCTTGCGTTCGCTTCGTTGACCGCCCACATCGAACATCCGATAGGTCAATGGACCGAGATGAAACACGGTTTCCACAATGCCGGTTGTTTTAGCTCTACATCGGATAATGTCTTGATCTGTTGGTGTATAATTAGGTTCCCAAAGGCGGTCCAGTTGTTCGAAAAAGCTAAAAAGATAAATCAGTTTGTTATCATTTCGCGGGGTCATGACTACGTACTATGAAGCATTATCATGTAGTGCAAACGTGTTGCCTTGACGACATGCAGCTTGGATGCCCGCATCAGCCCACAGTCGCTTTAATGGTTCAAGGTAATGCTTTGGATATTGTTCACCTTTCTTTAATGTTGTCACATCATCAAAGAGAGGCGTGTATTGCTATATAGAAACAAGGTGATAAGCTTTCTTTTTTGTGATAAGAGTGATTTGTCACTTACAGCTAAGGAAGGATCGGCGAGGGGTATCTGTAGCTGGTCCATGGCTTCCAATAACGTTTGCATTGTATTGGTAATGTTAGAGAGCACAATAATCCGGAAACTTTCGCGTTCAGCTGCATCAAATCCTGCTGCATGGATCAAGCGCATTTGTTTCAGAACAGTTGACTTTCCTGACTCTCCCGCACCTGGGAACAAAAAGAAAGCTTGATGTTACATTGCATATATTTTATGTCAATGGACTTACCCAGCAGCAGCAGTTTAACTTCTGTCTTCATTCTTTTCTCGTCGGCCTTAATTTGCTTGTCAATGAGCCGACTTGTAGCAACATCGGCGTTCACATTTTTGGGTGAAGATGAAGAACTTGTGCAATTACCCATGACAGAAATCGTTATAAATACTGGAAAACGAATGTAATGGGAGAATGAGGGTATATGCCCTTGTTTTGTCGGGGAGTTTCTTTTGTTACTGCGGTGTTTTTTTCAGTTCTTTTCTGTTATGAAACGACAAGATAGAAAAAGGGAAAAAAAATAATGATAATAATAAGAAAAAGAATACTGTTGGAGGAGTGAAAGCGGGATGAAAGGCAAAGTTGAATTGGAGTTTAAAATGGGACGAGATCGACCAACGCATTTGCCGCGAGGTTTAGCTTAGCTTGTCTGTTGTACCAAAACACGGCGGTGTATGAAAAATCACGGAAAAGTCAGCACACACAAAAGTCCGACAAGCCGCCTGTTAGGAGAAGACATTAGCACAATCCACATAGCATCAGGATCTCTACACATCGTGATGAATGCATGCATAAAGCTGAAAGCGGTCAGATCACCTCTTGAAAACGCTCATGCATAACAATCATTCAGGACACTAATATATACTCCTTCTTTACGATTATTATTTCGCATAATTGATTAATCTTTACAAGCGATACGATTTACTATGAGACATATAAATAGCAGAATGGATACATCTTTAATAAACCATCTAACAGTCTCAAAGTATTCTTACTTTTATTATCCATTTTATCTTTCTACCCGCAAATACGATAGATCTTTTGAAAGAGATGACGTGTGATGCGCGAATGCGTAGCACCCACTCAACTTTTGGACGTTCTGAGTGATACGACCATCCTCCATTACTTGTAATTACTTACATTTATCTCGTTTCTATAATTTTTGCAAGCAATGCCTGGAGCTACAATTTTACTTTATTATTTCACTTCTCTTTCAGTTTATCTGCTTGACTTTGATAAGTGTAATGACTCAAAATCACGGGTCACGTGGGCAGCTGGCGGCCGTAAATCTGTGATAGATAAACCGAAAATGCTCTTGTCATTGTGTCAATGACATGTGACCCGATCTGTGGAATCCTCTTTGTAAAATAATTCCGAATCTATTTTCTAAAGCACTTCTATAGCCATTCTACATTCAAAAACGTGGGGTTCCTCATGGTTTTATTTCGGGGAGCTGATTATGAAAGGCAAACTTCAGCCTAAAAGGTGACACAAGACTCGTGCCAAACTTTCTTAATATGGTCCACCATGACATCGCCAGTTTACGAAACTGGGCTTTCGGTGTCGTGTTAATGGTCCATCCAAGGTAGTCAAACGCTGATCACTTCAGAGTCATTATTATTATTTTTTTATTATTGGTCGGTGAAAAGAAAGACAAGTAAAACTAAAACGAAAGAGAAGGTTTGATATAAGGTCTGAGGATGGTTAGAAGATGAGCAGGAGATAAGACACCGCTAAAATTAAAAAAACGAAAGTAATCGTGTAAATACAATCCAGAAAGAGATGATAGAAAGGCATCCAGGCTTTTCTATTTTTTGTTGTTTTTTTAGAATTGTTCCTTTTCGGAAAATCCCTTTTCGTTGGTTTCCATGGGTGCTTGCTTGCCTCCACCAACAACAAGGACTCGGCCACTGAACACATTGTCCATTTCTTCCAGTGAACGACCCTTGGTCTCCGGGAAGAACAGGATAACACACGTGCTCATAACAAAGCAGCAGCAACCAAAGAAGATATAAGTACCCCACGTGATAGATTTAAGCATGACAGGAACAATCATCGAGATGACGAAATTCATCAGCCAGTTGGCGGCCGTGGTGATGGAGGTTGCCTTGGCACGCACGCTCAACGGATAAATTTCGGCAGGATAGACCCATCCAACAGGACCCCACGAGTAAGCAAAGCCAGCGACAAACAGATAAATCATGACAATACTAAAGTAAGATGCTGCCGAATTGCCACTCATGTCAATACTCCTGGAACCATCGGGAGCTGTAACCACGGAACCACAGGCACCCATGACGATACCGGCAAGAAGCATACAGATACCCATGAGAGCGGAACCACTGACCAAAGTCAATCGTCGACCAAGCTTGTCAAGGAAGAGAACAGCAGGGATGGTAGCCAACATATTGAGAACACCATTTACACCAGAGGCAATCAATGCTCCTTGTTGGATACCAGCTTGCTCGAAAATCTAAGAAATAGATCGATCAATCTCTAAGCTCTTCTAATCGTCACACGAGAAAATAATAGCTTACCTCTGGAGCGTAGTACATGATAGAGTTGATACCAGTGAACTGTTGGAAGACCTGGATAAGAACACCCAAGATGAGGCGACGGCGAACAGTGCCTTTTAAGAGCTCCAAGTAGCTAGTAACGGCAATCTGACGTTCAAGTTCTACTTGCTGCACAATTTCATTGTATTCTTCCAAAACGGCAGGTGATGTCTTGTCGCCACGTGCGTGAAGTTTCGCCAACACTGTCAAAGCCTCCTCATTGCGGCCCTTGCTGACGAGCCAACGGGGTGAATATGGCAAAAACATGGCACCCAAAAGAAGGACAATGGCGGGAGCAATTTGGATACCAAGGGGAATGCGCCACGAAGCCTGGCCGACAATGTGCTCAGTACCTGCACCAACCCAGAAAGCAACCATCAGACCAGCGGTAATCATCAGTTGCTGCAGAGAGATCAGACGGCCACGAATCTCCTTGGGGGCCAATTCGGACTAAAACCAATGCATAAAAGGTTAACATCTAATTTATGACTGTGCGTCCCGAGCGCATTTTTTAAGGTTACCTGATACAGTGGGACAGTCATGGAAAGAGTACCGATGCCGAGACCAGCAATGGCACGTCCAACAACCATCATTGCGTAGCCATTAGCGCCACACTGTAGTGCAGCACCAACGATGAAGACAGCAGAACCGATCATAATTGTACGTTTGCGAGAAAATCGCTCAGCCGAGGGACCTGCAAATGAAGGTGAGAAAAGATGCAACTGCATGTGATGGTGTAACCTTACCGGCCAAAAGTGATCCGACGAAACAACCAGCCAACAACAGACCAGTGATGGTACCTGATTCTAAAGCCGTCAACTTCGTATCTTTGTTGCGTTCACCGTTCGTCATCGTCTTGATGAAGTCATCCATGGTCAAGACACCGGAAACCACACCGGTATCGTAACCGAAACAGAAACCACCAATGGCGGCAAAGAAACAAACAACATAAACTTGCCAGCTAACAGCCATGGCAACAAATAAAGATGTATATGTACAAAGATAAAATAAGGGAAAGGGTCAAGAAGGAAAAGAAAAAGAAGAGTATGCGCGGCGAGGAAAGGGTCAAGAAATGTAATTTTTTAAACGGAATAGGCTTGCTATTTATACCTACCGCAAACTACAAAAAAAAGGGTCAGTTTTCGGTGTTTTCCAGACCAGGGAAAAAGGACCTGCGCACCGCGCGGGGAAGGTGGGGAAAGAAATGGGAAACACGGTGTCACCCCACGAAATCCCACTCACCCGAATCACAAGACCGGGGTTTGGTACCAATGAATAATGCGGGGAAGTCTTGATCCCGCTTTACCCCACGCGTGGCTGATTGGAAGGAAGACAAATATTCCGTTTCTACTTCAACGCCGACTGAAAATCTTATTGAGTTTTAAGACACATCCAGTCCAATCATAAGCGAAAACGGTTCCTATTCCTTCCCACAATGGATTGTTCCTTGGCGGAAAAAGAAATGGGAGGAGATCTTCTTTTCTTTTTAAACATAGCAACACCATAGAGACAGCTCTATTTCGTCTCAAGTCGTTGCTATTTATCAGCATTTATTGGCTTAGAAAAAAGAAGTACATGTTTTTCTAAAGTTGTTCTTTTTTCCCTTCAAAATGCAGCTTTTCCATTTTTTCCACGTAAGACAATTTTGTTCTTTTTTCCCTTACCCATGAGAACTTTGTGTGGGAGCTTGCGGAAGAAGCGGGACTAACGACGCTTGCCTAATAAAGTCAAAAAATTCAGGGTCCCGTGCGCGTGGATTATAGCAGTCTGGTTGGATCGGATGCACTTGTTTTTGATTCGTGCCCACACAAAACGAGCTGTCGCAGTCGGTTTCAGTTCTGGCTTTTTTACCTCTCCGAAAGGAACAGGTGAGGTGTGGAAAAAGAAAAGGAAAAAGAGCGACTTTTTAAGTTTCGTCATTGTACCACAACCCGCTCTGTCATGATGGCGTGAAAATGTTGGAACCCTTTCTATTCCAGCCAGTCATAGCAGGTGATTTTCGACCCTTCCACTATGTCCGTCTAATCCACTTTTGGAGCGGAGGGAGCCCTAATGACACGTTTTTTTCTTCCTTTGCAAGGAGATTCCGACCCAACTTCTTTTTTTCTCACATTAAAGTTTGCTTTGTTGATTTATGTACAATACAACAGAATAAAAAGGATGATTACAGAACGGAAGCAAGGAGACAGGATGAAAGAGAGAGAAAGAGAAAGAAAATAGAACTGTGTATATATGTGTAGTGCATTAAAGGGAATGGGATCAAGAGTAAAAAAGAAACATATCATAACTGCCACACCCATTGCTTATTCACTTTGTCGCGCCCTAAAAATAAACTCGTCAAATAAGCAACTCACGTCGCGAATGAACACGAAGATCTGTTCTACCTTGACTTGGGTTCCGATTCAGATGAATAATTTGAGGTGCCTCATGCTCCCCAAACTTGTTCCGTTTACTAGGAGTGGTCTTTGTCCGCCGCAAAGAGGTTGGTTGGCCATTTACAGAGGGAGGCCCATCCGCGCTTTCCGCGATTTCCGCTAGATATAATCCGGAATAAGATCCAGGCACGATGGAATATATCAGAGACGGACGAGATTCGCCTGCATAAGAGTGGGATGATTTGATATCTGATGCGATGGAGCTCTGGTGATCAAGTAAAGACGGCGTTTGAACCCTGTAGGCACCAGTAAGTGAGGCACACTCCCTATCCGCGGTTGTTCCACGGACTGGAAAACAAACTTATTGAGACAAGTCCGACAACCGGTGTATCCGGACTTACCTAAATTCGCACTCTCGTTCGACGACCCGCATGATCGTGGCATTGAGAATCCCTCATGATGTCTGATCAGAAATTCAAGGACCCTTGCCGATTCTTCGTACCCACATGGATTCTTCTCATCATCCGGATGGCGCAGTATGCTCTAAGGCAGTCGTTAGTAAACGATTTTTACGGTGTCCGGTATTCTTACAGGTGTAAAGATCATAGCTAAACAGTGTATCTCCATCCGTGTTCTATGAGATACTGTGCCGAATAATGCAAGCATATCTAACAAATAAAGGAGTAGATACTGATGTGCCAACGGAAAAGAGTCTATCAACTTCTGGTACTCCTTGATCTTCATTTCTACACTTGGAAAAGATTTCTCTAAAGAATGTATTAGTTACCATGTAGAAGTCACTTAGGCAAAAAGAAAACGGGAAAGGGCCGTACTCATTGTTTCCTTGAAACGATTGTAATAAGTATACGGGACGACCGGCTCCGGTAAGGTTGTGAGAAATCGCCGCATGACGCAAGCTGCATCATGTACAGTATACCCTCGCCAATCAAGCTGACAACCATAAGAATCAGGTGTATCAAAGATCGTCTGAAGCATGCGGACTCGCTTACAGTTACCACAGAGTCGGAACAGACCCATCGTTGCCAAGCCTATGACGAATCAGTATCGGCAGATTTGTCATACCTGAGCAGATCTACCTTCTTCCTTTAAAAATGATCCACATTTGGCAACGATCGTGGGTATCATACCAAACTGTTGGCTTCCTGTATAGTCGTCGATATATGAAATGTTGGAATGCGCATAATTGATAGAGTCTGTCAATGGTATGCCAAAGACCCCTTTTTCTATGTCATTGCTTAGTACCACCATGATCGGAATGCTTCATGACTAATGTACCCGCAACGGCTATTTTCATTTCCCTGAAATTCTTAGGTTTGGGATTGGCAGCCGTAACTCTTCTCCACCAACTTCGTACTAACGCTATATTACGAGGCGATAAGACACCAGGAATGTCAATGGATGACATGGTTGCAATGAGAAAAATGAGCTGTGTAAAAAAAGCGAACGGGCCAGCTGAAGCGATCGTGCGGATGCTCAAATTCCCACTCGAATAAATGTGGCTTTTTTGCTTCAATCCTTGAGCACTTTTGGTACCCGCGCCAATCGTATGGGCCATGAGCGGCCAGGTGCTTGAGGTTTCAATGGCGAAGCGCTCTGCAGCCAATGGCTTACAAATTGCTTAAAAATCAGTATAGACCGAGGCAAGGTACACGCAACTTTATCCATCTCCACCA